>VXCM01000801.1:71266-161617 GCA_014773175.1 Lucifuga dentata
ACCCACACACACACACACACACACACACACACACACACACATACACACACGTTAGACACTTTAAATTCCCAATAAAAATTAGGATCCCAATCTGATCCTGCCAATCAGCAAAGTTTCAACTCCACCCAGCAGTTCCAGAACCATCAGAGAGTACTTACATTGGAGTAGAAACTAGAAAAATGGTTCTGCGATAATTCTGGTACCAAAGGGATCTTAATTTCTTGGTACAAAAGGCATTTTTGTCACCCACCACTGCAGACGCCTATGCAGGTTTGATCCTGGTAATTCCAACAATCACAATTGCCTGTGTTCACTCGTGTCATTATGTCAGTAATGCGTCCTTGTTGCATTACTGACTCCCCCTAGTAGGTTAGGGTGGTAGCATAAAGGGGGGAAAAATCTGAACATAATAACATGAACCTTTTGTACCTTCCAGGTGAAATTCAACTCCAGCTCAAGAAAACTAGAGTCTGCGACACCACATTACTGAGGCAGCACGTGATTGTCCTTCCTCTACAGCTCAACAGTGGATTACACCAGGGGTTCTCAAACTTTAGACCAAGGACCCCTCTTGACCATAATACCAAAATGTAATTTAAAAAATCATAAAAAGTTATCATTACACTGACAAAGACCACAAGAGTTCAGGGAATTTGACAAATATTTGCATGTGCAGTGAGATTATTTCAATTTATTTCTAATACAGATCAACTTATTACAGGGAATTCGCAACATTACACTTGATTCTAGAAAATTCCACACTGGATGGTCACATGATCTATTTCTGATTGAGTCCTTTACATTTCAACCCTTCAACCAAATGTCAACTATTACCTTGAATTTATGATATGAAGTTAAACATGAAGCAAATTGGTTTTTGTTGGATCAGATTATGTTTTGTTGTGGATTTTTATACTAGTCTCAAGATACTGTATTTAGTTATTACATTTTTTTTCAACTTTGGATGTAAAAATATAATTTTATTGCAAATTTCCCAGGTTTTTAGTAGGGTTTTTATAGTGTAGCACATAGGGAAAAATAAACACCCAGTGCTTGAGTCTTTTCATATCTCTTCTATTTGAAATGTGGTAGAGGTGCTGGTTTAAAGACACTGTAATTTGTTATTGCTATTCTTTTTTAACTTGAGATGTAAAAATATAATTTTATTACAAATTTTTGTTTGTTTTTAGTCGGACTTTTTTTAAATACTGTAGTGCAGAGGGAAAACAAACACCCAGTGCTTAAGTCTTTTCACATCTCTTCCATTTGAAATATGATTTGGGGAAACTGGAATGAGGAGGAGAGGCATGGAGAAGAGCACAAACTACATGTAATTTTAAACTTAGCTGACTTGGAAATGTTTACCTGGACATCCAGTGTCATACTTTCCTTGGGTGTTGCTGTTCCTCTCTCTGCACCCACAGAATGGAGCCTTTGTGAGCGAGAGTTCAGCACTCTGTGCACCATCCTGGCCCCTCAGCTACTCTTTCAACCAAATGCTTCAGCATATGCAGGCATGAGTGGAATGGTTTTAACCTGGGCTCCCCAAACTCCATCTGATGATCATCACTCTCCTTATTTTGGCTGAACAGCTTTAAAAATCACTGTAATCCACTCGTCCTTGCTTGGTGTGTTTTCATGTGTTTAATTGAGAGGAAGTGCATTTCAGTTACATTTACCTGCTTGGGTGTAGATTTGCTTTGGCTCTGCTGAGTAGGGAATTTCTTTTCACAGGCCCTCTTTCATCTGTTACATAATGAAATAACAGATGAAGGAGTGCAAATATACTCAGGAATGGAATAAGGATCAATCATTGCCAAAACGATTTCAGCGCTCTATCCATTGACTTGAAGTCAGAAATGGTTCCAAAGGGTTTTCAGTATTTTTGTCACAAGCCTTTGGCTGCACCACCCTCTGTGGTTCATTTTGGATACATTGTCATCTTTATTCTGCTTCCAGTGGCTGGAATAGCATAAGTAAATCTAAAATTTCAATTTAGAGGTTGCAACGTTTCCATTTACATCTGTTTTCACCATCATTATCTTAACTGGAAAGGAAACTATTTATTTTTGCTTTCATGCTACTGGCAGAGTGCATGGAGTAGATATACAGAGGCTCTGTGTGGGGTTTCCTCTTTTACCTTTGCTGGCAACAGATTTGGTTTCAAATAAAATGAGATCCATGCAAAGACTGTTCAGCCATCCAAAGAAAAGACTTTTAACCAAATAACTTCAACTTTTTCTAGGGAAAAGTGTGAAGTTACTGAAAGGACCCAAAACAGAAGTTATTTGACTGCATAGTGAGAAACTCTGATTGTATTTATATCTAGCCATGAATTTCATAATACTGTAATCCACAGAGGGTAAATCTCTAAATGTATTAAGTATAAATGTAATTAAGTCTAAATGTATTATGTATTACTCTTATGTCTTTTGGCATTATTTGTAGATATGCATATGTTCTTCTTTCACAAAGCAGGTGAAAATCAACTAAATCAATATTAGAAAAATCCAGGTGGAAATCAGATTATAAAAATACTTACATTAGTATTATACAACTCTGCACATCAGCTTTTAATTTACTGTAAATTATGGTAAACATTTTTCTTCTTGCAACAGGAAATGCAATAGCTTTCGGCTGTGTTGTGACTTACTGTAAAGTCCAGGTGAAATCTGGTTAAAACTGGTTTGTTTCTCTTTTTTACAAAATCTGGATTTTTTTTCTGTGAAAATCAGTGAAAACTGGAAACAGCCTTAAAAACAAACATCAACCATGCCTCTTTCGACATATTTTCACTTGTAGTTCCCACAGATTAGCTTCACAGTTGACATTTCACCCATCGAAAGGGTTGGGTGGCACCTCTGAACTGCCTGTGTAACAGAAAGAAAACCTCAGAGAGTTACGTAACAAACTGGAGCCACCTCTACTGATAGGGATCCCCTGCGTTAATTGTTCAACTTGTCAAGACCCTCAGATATGTTTCAAACTCCAGGTCTGGGGGCCTCAGGGTCATTATGTCTCAAGGGGGCCTTAAGGGGCACAAAATGTCCCTCAGGCCAGGGCCAACTGAGGTCAGTTTACCAAACAGTCGTACTACAGACTCAGGGCCCATCAGATAAGGTGTCCCAGGACATTCCTGAGTAGCTGGCCCCCTCCTTCAGGGCCCAAACAGGGATTCCTCCAGAGCACTGAGGAAATGGCTCCCTTTGGAATGATGAGATTTGATTGATCCATCTGAGTGAACCTACAGGGGGTGATCTTCCTCCAAGCAAGGCTTTCTTTCCAGACAAAAAAAGAGCTCCAGTTAATATAATGAGAGATTAATTGCTCTGCATTGTCAGCTCTATCACAGTTGAGAGTGTGCTTTGTATTTTTTCCAGCTATGGAAAACTCTTGAATATGAATATTCATTTGAACCTTGATAAAGCAACTGCAGCTCTTCTTGGAAAATGATCTCGCTAGCTGGTGGTCATCTGAAAGATTTTTCCATGATCGATGAGCTACGATGGCCTCAGTGCTCATCCAATAACTCACTTCTTCCTCTGCTTATTCCTCTGCACTTAAAAACAAACTGCTGTTGCTGGAAATGTAAAATGCATTATAAGGGCTGGAATGCAGCTCATCGTTATCCCATGAACGCCAGGCTGCAGTTTGTGTGTGTGTGTGTGTGTGTGCACGCGCGTGTGTGCGTGCTTCCATACACTACTATCAGTCTCTCTACACAGAATAAAAAAGAGAGAGAGAACTAGTGACACCAAAGACAACCACTATTGACACTTCAAGCAAAGTTAGTAAATTTACAGAATTTTATATATTCAGATTCAGATTCTTTTGAGTAACAAATATTTGTATGTGTGTCATTCTCTTACCAGAACCAGACCAGATACTGGAAGTTTAAAGCAAGATCTATACAAACTTTAATTGCCTATAGATTAGTGGTTCCCAAACTGAGGTACGTGTACCACCAGAGGTACTTGAAGTGCCTCCTGGTGGTACATCAGATGACTGTGGAAAGTTCTGCAGACATCAAAACAAATAAGATCTATGGAAAATCGGTTATTGTGGCAAATTATTCATCATATATATATATATATATATGTGTGTGTGTGTGTGTGTGTGTGTGTGTGTGTGCCCTGTTTAAAAAGTACTAGTCAGTCACCAGAGCTGAATCTGTAAAGGTACCACTTGAAGTTGTTGCTCTTTCAATGATATCCCTGTTACACACTTGGCTGTCTGCACGGTGTTAGGAGTCTTCCTCTGTCTGGATCAGCGGGTTCATGCTGTGTCTGCTGTCTGGCCTCTCCCTCTCCTCTGAGCCCAAGAGTGTACAGTCTGCATAAGAGTATCTTTGTGATAGCTAGATGCTGGCACAGACTGATACTGTGCTGTCCTGGAGCTTCTGCAGCCCCACTTCTTTCTACCACCAACTTTCTATCTGTCTCTACTTCTGTCTCTTCCTTTTCATCTCTTCCGTCTTCTGTTTGTTTCTGTCTTCATTCTTTCCTCTTGTTGTCTACTTCTTTCTGTCGGTTTTGCTGCAGAGAGAACACAGACGGCTTTTATTGCTCCCTGTGCTGACTACAGTCTGAGCAAACATGCCTATCACAACCTCCAACCACAGAATATATGAGAGGGAGGAGTCCTGGAAAAGGTATTTTTACCTCTGCACTCGTGTCATGCAATCGATCATCACTATGCAACTGATTCAGACATCCCAAGGGAGATGATGGGAAAAGCAAACTGGTGCATTTTTCCCCATCATTTTTACTGGAAAATCTATAATTACTGTAACAAAATGTGGGAGCGTAAACATTAGCGCTACCAAAAGGGATGACATTAGCCTCCACAAATTGTCCCCTGCATGTCAGCACACCCACATGTGCCAAACGCCAGGAGACTCTTTGTTATGCTGCCCATGAAAGCAAGCATTCTCCAGCACATGTTGCGGTTAAAACAATGGTTACAGACATCCAAATACATCAAGATCATCTTCACCAAGCATGTGGTTCAACCTCAGACAATAGCTTTTGGGTTCCAGATGCTGAATCTGTGGCTGATGCCTGTTGCTACAATCAGTGTAGTAAAGTAGCTTTGGTTGGTATTCTGCCTCTTGTGGTAGAAAGGAAAGGCCATTCATGAACTTTACTTCATGGTAGTACCCAACATTTGCTGCATTGTATTGCTTGTGCAATTGTGTCCATCGATGGTTGTGGAGTCCCATCCAGAAACCAAGATTTACTAGTGGGCTAAAAATATCATGTGTTAGTAAGGGAGATTGTGGCTTTATTTTTGCTATCTTTGGTGCTTTCAAATCTAAACTCCATGATGGCAGATAAGTTCATCAGTCTCCAGGTTCTCAGGTGGGATATTACAATTCTTCAGCATGGTTGTGAGCTGGTCTCGTAGCACTTTGTTGACCTGCTTATAAACACAGGCCATTGGGTAGTTGTGCATAAAGTATCTTGCAGCGTAATCTGGTTTGGATCATCCTGATGATTTCCTGAATCAGTGTGGTGGGTGTTATATAATTATGCTCATTGCATCACTAATCAGAAGTGGAAGTCGTTGGATTTGATAAACAAGAAAGTGAGCATGTGTGTCTTAGCTGATAAAACATAAACCAAAAACATAAACCAGTCAGAGCTGCCAGGAATTGATTCCTGAAACAGATTCCTGTTGATGCCCACATTAAGAATAAGAGTACAGCCTTGCAGCAAATCTGTCAGAAGGCCAAGAATTCAGGAACCTTCAGCTATTGAGCTTTCTCATATTTTCAGGCTCCACATGTCAGTAATATTGTTCTGCCATACATAAGACTTTTGGAACTTTTGGAAGGCTGTCCAAACTGATTTATTTTCTCAGCCCAGCGATATGCCCAAAAAGAGCGCTGACATATGTATCATTCTTTGTGTATAAAGATAAAGAGAAGTTATTTCTATTCAAAACTGACAGAAGTGGTATTGTTTCTCCTCTTAAGAGAATGCTTGGTATATTTTTAGTGAAATTCTCTCTCAACTGAAGCAGCCTGGTTTAGTTTGTTGAAACTGTGTATGAGATCTGAAACTCAGACTGGCAATGTCTCACCACAAATTAACTTTACCTTGAAATGTAAACCACAGCTGCACTTTGCCCCTTTGTCCAGATTTTCATATTTGTAGGAAAGTTCTATCTAATATACTAAAACAGGACAGTCCGATGACCATAATGTGATATTATATATATTATTATAACATGGATAGTAGCAGCCCCAGATGGCAACAAGATGTATATATTTGGCTTTTGCAACACTATAAACCCAAAGAATTAATATAGGTAAAGTAAAGAGGATACAAAGAGGCTCAGCCATTGCTGGTGAATCTTTGTTTCTGTGTGCTCATTTGCTGCTGTTTCTTTTCTTTTCTTTTTTTTTTTTTCCCAGACAGCAGCTGCACCTGACACCAGATTTCATTTAAGTTGAATGAATCTACAGTATTTCATTTACAGCTTTTCCTCCCTGATTTAATCTATGGGTGTTTTCACATCTACGTGGTTTGGTCCAGTTTCTCCACTTAGCATGGTTCGTTTGAGTCTGAACACAGCAATCGTACCCAGGTCTGAACCAAATCAACTGCGCTAAGACCCTTTTCAGGAGGAGTCTGAACATGATCTGTACTACCTGTGATCCAACTACAGATGGGTCAATGCAGCACAAAAACACACACAAAATACAGTATAACCACTTACAACCGAGAGAGCTGCTGATGCTGTTGGGTTGGAGATCTACCAAAAATGGTCATGATTCAATTCTTTTCTAAAGCTGAGGGCAATACTCCTTCAGCCACTCCAGTGCAGCATTTTTCTTCCTTCTTTAAATGCTTGTATTGCACATTTGCAAGTCCAAACCAATCTGTACATAAACTGCATCTGTTCACTTTTACAAAGTGATAGTTAACAAAATACATTTAGAGGTTCTGGAGTTAATTCCTTACATATGTGACCATATTTCAACACATATATACAGATTTTCTATCTCTATAAATCTAGCAATGTGAACATCTTACACAGCAAATGTGTACGTTGCATCTGTATATCTGAAAATTAATCAAGGAATATATGATTGCAATTGCAATTTTGTGTACCTCTGTCAATTAAGCTGCAATATCTTTATTCAGATGAAATATTTCCTCTGAGTTTAGTTGCTGTAATTATTTAACATGAGTGCTCATTAAAGCTTCAGTAATGCATTGCTGGGATGAGAATTTCTTTCTGCAGATCACTGGAATGTGATGATCAGGTTACAACTAAATCTAAGAAGCACAGTGATTAGTGCACCGTCATGTCATCACCGTGTGTGTCCAAATGAGAATTTAAGCAGGTGCTGAAGAGAGCGCCAACCAGCTGAAGTAAAGAAAAGTACTGGGAGGGCTCGTTATTTTCTGGATTAGATTACCTACTGTCATACAACAGTAGCTTGCTTGTCCTACTCGGTGTGTGTGTACGTACGTGCGTGTGTGTGTGTAGAGTGAGAGAGAGAGAGAGAGAGAAAGAGGCAGAGAGAGAGATTCAAAAATGCAGTGTAGATTGTTTAGATTAATTATAAATTCATGTTTTTATTGATAGTAGCACTTCTAACTTTGTTCTTCAAGTATAATTAGACACACGCAAGAAGACCCGGGCAATAAAAATATTCTGTGAGTGTGGTAAAGAAATGATTCCAAATTTATGGGAATAGTAGTACATTTCCACCAGACACAACTCCCATACTGGTATTTCCTGATTGTGCCATAATAAATTTATTGTAGATCCTTTACCTTAAAAAAAAAAAACCAAAAAAAAAAAAAAANAAAAAAAAAAAAAAACCCAACTACTCCTGGTATAAAAGCTGGCAGATGTGGTTGTGGAAATCTGACTGATCCTGGTTTTGAGCAGCTGTGAAAGTATCTCACATCAACATCACAAATCAAACACAGTGTTGCAGAGAGGCAGTCTAATATGCAGTGTCTCCAAGCTGAGAGGAGGACAAGGTGCCAAAAACACAGAAGTTGCCAAAAAGCTTCTTTTATGTCATCCTAATCTGTATCCTTTCATGTGCTGGATGGTAGAACATTATTTTTAATAGGCGTTGATATAATTTCAGAGCAAATCCGTTCACATTAGCCAATAGGGAAATGGGAAAGTAGTCATGCATTGCAGGCAATTACTTTGATGGAAGAAGTGAATTTTCCACATTAATTCGAATGATACACCGGCTGGATCATGTCGTATAAATAAAGAGGCCTTTCATATACAGCTTCAGGATGTCTCTTTGGATGGCTGCAAAAGGAGAATACGCATATTTACTCCAACACCTGGAATCCCTACAGAAAAATTGAAATCTAGAAATCAAAAAGTGCATTAGTGCAAACACAGCTCAGCATTTTCTTCAGGCCAAAAAGCACTCTTTGCCAGTGATGTCGGGCTGCAGGGCATCAACAGCATCTTTGTAGGAGAGCTGAGCAGGAGAATCAGACCTTTGATTTGCCTTATTACATGTGCAGTGGGCTGTGCAGACAGGTAGGTGTTCCAGAGGACATCTGTGCTCAGTGGTCTGGCATGTGGTCAGACCTCACAAGCTGTCTCTAAGGTCAAACAAGATGAGCCATTGTCAAACAAAACAGCTGAAACTAAGTCATAGAGGGGGTCATATGCAGTCGGATGGCGGAGGAGGAGGGCAGAGAGACTTTTGTTATAGTGGTTTTCAACCATTTTGTGACATTTGGACCAGTTGTGATTGGTTGGAGTGATCAGTAAATGGTCATGTATTATGAAATGGTGTGAGCCATGATGCAGAAGTCTCTTCTCACGCAGCAGTTTTAATTTTAATGTGCGTAACAGCTTTTGCTGTTTATTTTGTGCTTTTCTGCTAGGCACTGTCATCTTTTATCGACCTCTTTTCGTGCGTTAAACTTTATAACTTTGATTTGAAAGGAGGTTAGGTTTTCCCCTGCATTTGCTTGTCTTTCTGTCTTTTTGCTAGTAGGATATCTCAAAAAGTGACAGAGAAATCTCAAAAAAATTTTGGACATAATTGAGTTAAGATTTTGAGGAAGATCTAAATCTGCTTATTTTTCACATTCTTTAACTTTGTAAGTTATGGCATTTGTTTTGTCTATTTCAGCAAAACTAAGGCACCAATTCATGTAACTTATGATGGACTATCCACAAGTGCAATTCAGCCCAGATCCAGATATTAATCCACATCTGGTAGATTGAAATATATGGGGTCACATTTCTGCTATCACTGCACATTAACAAACAAACATGAAAATACCGTGTAGCAAAGATAATTCTGATTCAGAACAGTGAACATATTTTCAACTGTGATAGATCCAGAAGAAGATGATGTCTGCAATATCACTTTGCAGTGAATTTGCATAATAATTTTTTTTTTTTTTTTTTCCTTTTTACACCAAGAAAAGTTCAGGTTTGACATGCTGTATAGGCTTCAGTGCAGACCAGGATGCTGCTATGACCCAAAGAGCAAAAGTTAATGCAACTGAAATGAACCTTTAGTTAAAAATCCCCAGAGAAATCATCAGCTAATTGGTACCAGGCTGTTAATGAGTATTGGATAATACTTTCCTTTGACAGCTAATAGCTGCTTACATGATGTCATCTCTCACACCAAATTAACCAGCACTTAATGTTCGCTTATTAAAGGAGCCCTACAGGCATTCATTATGACACAATCCATCATTTAGCTAACCCTCAGTAGCACAATCACATAAAGAGCAATTACCAGATTAACTAGCGGGATAAATGTGCCTGTACTTATCTTATTGTTAGCATACATCTGCTTTATGAAGCTTGTTAATTTCTTGGTGGCTTTGGCATAGTTGTGTGCTGTTGCAGATTGCAGGTTAAGCAATGAGAGGTTCATCATTAACTGAATTATGCTCTGTCATTTCAATTTAAATAACAATAATATCTGGAAGCATCCATCTATCAATAAGATCACTGTCAGGTGGAAGAGTCTCCTGAAAGTATAATCAAATGGTGTAACAGATTTGAGAGGGAAAGACAGAAAAATGGAAGAATTCAGGAAATCTGGAATTTAGGTTTAAACTGATGGAAATTAAATAACCCTAACCCTAACCCTAGAAAATAACCACAATAATATTATGATAGAGTGGAGAAATACTGTTGACTTTCTTTTTACAGCAGACAACAGCAAAATTAACACAGAAAATAGAGAGGCTCCTTACAAAAACATGACCAAAACAGGTCAAAAAATAGGGGAAATTAGCCTAGTTCTAATATTAGCCAGTCTCAATTAAAGGCCTGCTGCTCTCTTCAGTTACAGGAGAATTTACGGTGTGTGTTAATACCTTTAATTTTGGCTATTTTAAGTTCAAAACATCAAAATGTCCATGTTGCCGAGGTGGAAAAACCTCCAAAACAGCCCTTAGACCATCATTTGAAACTGTAACACTGTAATGAACTTACTTCAACTGTGATTATTGAAGAATTAAATTTTATAGACTGTTTTATGAAGCTGTGATTGAGGAGTTAGCATGCATCATACCACAGGTGGAGAACACACCAATTCACAGCAAAGGCAATAAAAACATCAATATCAGACTAGCGAATGTCTGTATCAGTCTGACCCAAATATCTTCCTAAGGCAAAATTTATTTAGTTTTGTTGCGAAAAAGTGAAATTCAATTTATTACAAACTGAAGAGATTTTTTTTTTCACTGCATTTGAGTTGGGTCAGAGTAGACGTGACGTCCTTGTGGTATGGCACCGTCTCAGCCCTTCACATCCTCTTCCTGCGCTCGGCGTGAACAGCATATGAATTGGATACTGTACTTCAGTGCGTATGTGAGGCCTTCTGTCTGCAGATCTGGGTCAGTGCTGTGAGGTTCATATCTCATATTTATTAAGTGGTATGGTGCCAGGGCATGTGTACATTCATATACAAACACAACTCTCACCCACGGTGAAGCTGGGTGTGGGCCTAAATCCTCACCGACTGGGCCAAAGCAATTTTTTGAGCGTTCAACTCCGGTTGTGAATGACAGAGGTGGGTAGTAATGTGTTCCATTTACTCCATTACATTTACTAGTAACATTTTTCACAAAATTCTTTACTGAGTAGTTTTATTGCAGGATACTTTTAACTTATACTTGAGTGTATTTATGAAGAAAAAAATATACTTTTACTCTGTTACATTTGGCCGCACTCTTTGCATTACTTTTGATTTCACCTGTTTGAATTCAGTTTTTCTCTCATTATCAGAGACTACACTGTCTGCCTCAGCTCAGAAGTAGCCACGCCCCCACCCTCTGTTTCCATGGTTTCATCCAGAGCAGAACAGTCATAGTGGAATCAACAGTGGGAGGTTTAGAAGAGGCACATCCCTGGTCACACATTCAAACGCTGTTTTCTTTTCAGTCTACCAAAANGGAGGTTTAGAAGAGGCACATCCCTGGTCACACATTCAAACGCTGTTTTCTTTTCAGTCTACCAAAACCCACAGCTACATAATGCACTGCCATCTTTGGCTACCTAAAAATATGACCTTTCAGCTTTTAAGAATCAACATGGAACTTGAGGAAACATGGCAGTAAGCTGCAATGTTAGCTACTTAACTAACTGCTGCTGCTAATGCTAATTCAAGTTTTCCTGTTCTATTTTGAGTAAATTCATGAAGCTAACCTAGCTAACTGTCTTGGGGCCAGGACAGAATTGTCATAATTTGTTGATTTATTTATCACTGTCTACTGTTTCTTTTTATGATTTATTTGGATTGCATTAGAAGGTATATGGCTACTTTGAATTTTTTTCCTCAGACAAGCATTTTGTATCTTGTTGTTGTATTGTTTGAAAGAATAAGCTTGATCAAAGTTACTCACTACTCAAGTAATCTTTTTAATAGATACTTTTACTCTCACTCAAGTAATTATTTTGTTGACTACTCTTACTTATACTTAATATTATTATCATAAATTAACAATACTTTTACTTGAGTACAGTTTCTGGCTATTCTACCTACCTCTGCTGAATGGTAGAATTATAAGACACTAAGGAAAAATTAATACCTGAAGGTAACCATGCATATGCACACACATGATGGCAGCCTTGTATCCTTTGTTTGTTCAAAGTGCTGGTCACACAAATCCTCTGATCTCAACTGTAGTTTTTAAGGTGTTGTGGTGTTGACCAGGGATGATTTATGTTTCAGCCATTACATTGCCCCCTCATGGGTACAGTATTTAATCTGCCAAGTATATAAGCAAATATGTGAGCAACTGTTCACATAGCAATGGTGCACAAGTGTATGCGTAGTTAAAACTGAATTTAAACCGACTTCGATTTAAAGGTTCAATATGTATGTAATTTAAAGGTAGAGCAGTAATCCTGCTACCCAGTGTAATGACACATTGATGGTTAAAAAAAAAAAGAAAAAGTACTCAAGTATTTAAAGTATAGGTCATATACATCAAATGGTTTGTGTTTATCAGTGACACTATCTTCCAAAAATCATGTGCATATTATCACAGCTGAAATGGGGCAATTGGGCAAATAATTGTGGAAGTAAAGAAAAACAGTAGAAATTCAGTCAGCGGTGTCTCAGCCCATAAACCCTATACAGACACATTCAGTCACTCGTTCCTTCGCTCACACCCTGCAACTGTTTGGCAAATGTTCCTCTGCCCGCTGACAACCACAGGCCTGTCTTACAGCTCTCTCCTCCTCCCTCCAAATCTGTTGACTTTACCCACTTTGATTGGAAAGAAGGAAAAGAGAGCAGTGGGCCAGCAGCCTCGAGAGAGCCAAACCCAGCCAGAGGCCCCACCAAGCAGGCTGAAGGCTGGCCTCTGTTCCTGTGACCCTCACCCTGAGAGTCGACAAAGGAAAAGAGACAGAATGGGTAGAAATGCACATTTTACCTTCCAAAATAAAATTGACCCACAATGAGTTTACACTAACATGGCAATCCTCAAAATCTGGATTAGTTTGTTACATCACGTCCTGTATGACTTTTAGAAGGGCAAAATTGCCTGTAGTTATGATTTTTATGGCACAATTTCATTTGCAACTAAAAAAGATGGTCACCACTTTCAAGAGCATTAGCTAATGGTTTTCTCAGATTTATCCACCTGATTTCTGCATTCCCAGGACCAGACCTTCATTGTATCCAGGGATCCGTTTGGGTTTGGCAGGTTTGTTTTGCTGCTCTCAGATGAATTCCATTCAGACTCAAGCTGACTGCCTCCAAAGTCTGTTTTCAAAGCTCCAGGAGTTGTGTGCATATGTGACATGAACACACTAACACACACTGGAGGAGTCTGTTTTTGGAGGTGTAAATGAAAAGATTTGAGTTAAGTGAAGTGAGTGGTCCTTTGTGTTCATCTGTATCGGTTCAGCTGGCATTTTTTGTTGTTTCATCATTATCCATCAGCTTACTGCACCCTGGTGTAAGGCCTCCTCCATCTTCTACCAAGACCATAAGTATCCTTGATAACCCTGCCCACACACTCATTTAAAACAGTTCATACACACACCACAGTGTTGGTTGCTAGCTAAAGCTGTTTACATCAGATTTGCACAGTTGTATGTTACATTTTGCACAATCATGAGAACTGCGACATCTGCACATACTGAGGCATGCTGCATAAGTCTTTTATCCATTAAACATAAAATAAAATGATATAGTACAGGAAGTGTGGCGAAGAAAACACAACAGCAGTTGATATGAATGTGACAGCTCTCACTTCCTGCTATATATTTATATATTTAACAACGTTTAAATGAAGCAGAAAATATTTAAAAACTGTGCATCATTATCATCAAAACATCAACTTTTCCACCCCTATGAGGCGGAGCAACTTTTTTTGTCACATCCGTTTTTTGTTTTTTTTTTTTTTNTTTTTTTTTTTTGTTGTTGTTTTTTGTTGTTGTTTTTTTTATCGCTGGTGTTTCCACTCTGATGTGCAAATTCAACAAGTGCATAAAAGCAGGTGAATGGAAACTCACACACCATCAACAACAATGCAAGCCTGATGGGAAAAAAGCACTGCAATATGGTTAGCTTTTGAGTTCTTTAAGTATTTTTACACACCTGCATATTATAGAACACACCATGCTCTCATGAATTCATAGTAATGGTCCTTTAATAGCCATGTTCTGCTGTCCTTTGCCTGATCATTGTCTCATGCTGTGATGGGGGCTCTAGCTTAGTGACTGGGAATAACATCCTCTGATGACAACACCCCAGAGACAAAATCTGTGACAGCCAGACATGCTGTTATCAGTCAGCTTCTGCTCCATGAGCGAGACCGTCCTCAACCAAACGAGTTTATCTGTCAACACTCAGAGAGGAGGAAAAAGCTGCAGCAGAGGGAGGAAGAAGATAACACAAAAATAAAGCTGGAAGAAGAGCTAAAAGAAGCAGTTAAGAGAATAATTTAAGGATATACATGAAACTTAGAGGACCATACCAGCGATCATGCATGTTTGAGCCTAATATATTAAATTTTCATACATGTAACATTGCTGACAATCATTTCCCAAAGCATACTACTGGAACGGTGAATTGAATTTTTTTTTCTTATTGAAATCAAATTGTTGATACTTGAAACATTCTTGGGATAGGTAATCCATCATCACAAACAAGACGTATTCATTTTTTTTTTTTTTCAAATTTACATAATTTTAGAATAAAAAACATGGAGTGAATGTATGGCTCCACCGGGGAATATAGTCCCAAAAGAAGACCTGTGTTTATTGAAAAATTTAAACAACCGTGACTTTATAAGGCTGCGTAACTATTAGAAGGTGAAACATTGATTTTTAAGGTGTGTGTTTCGCTTGAATATTTGAGTTTGAAAGATTAAGAGATTTTGCAAAATATCAGGAAAGCTAAAATACATGGTTTTATCGTTTGGGAAATGGTTGTCAGTAACATAACATGTACAAAAATTGAATATATTAGGCTCAAACATTCTAAATGGACAGTATGGTCCTTTAACCCTCTGCAACTTCTTACTTATCATCACTGGTGTGATTCACAGGTTTCAGTACAGTATTTAGGTAGAAATGAAACGGTTCTACTGTGTGCACATCTTTGTATGTGTACATCCATCAGAGAGACAGAGGCAGGTAAGACAGGCCAGTTTTCCACCTTCACCCTCAGCACAGCACAGCTCTGTCAGAAGCCAAACCCTAAACCGCAACCTCATTAACGGTTATATAACAGTGTAACAGCTGCTCCCTGTGACAGTCCCCTTAGCAAACCTGTCTCTGCTGTTTCTCTAATAGATACTGATAGATGTCCCTGGAACAGCCCACCACATAATTCCCCTCATGATCAAGCACATGTGGGGAATTCGCATTAGGTCCACCAGAACCTGGTGCATTGCCCAACACTGCACATTTTCTACCCAACTGCCTTAAAGCTAACAAACTTGGACTCTGCAACTTTGAATCTTTCGGGAATAGAACAGCGTTATATGCCCAGATTCTCAGATGGCGTGCCAAAACATATTTGATACTGAGAGAGTAGCTGAGGTGTGTCCTGTCTTCCACATTTAAGGAAATGAACCTTTTAAGAATCAAACTAAAATTCCAGTCTGCAGCTAAAAACAACAAGGTAAAAGGTAAGATGGGCTAGTGGGATTTCACTTGGTTTCAGGTTTGCACAGCTGTTGTAACCCAGTGAACACCAGTACATGAATGATGATTAGATGCTGACACAGGCTGCATAGCTGTTTAAAATATAGAGCCAAAATAAACATCAGTGGTTGTCAAAAGATGCCATGTGCATTATTTTGTTAAATAATGTCTATAAAGGTTCTCAGTAATCCAGGTTATTGGATATCTAGCGGTTCAATGACCCTCACATGACTCCCATACGTCACCTGCCAAAGGTGTGAATGACTCTTAGGATAAATGGCATTTACTGCCCATCGCTGACTCAGAAATGAAGCTGTTTGGATGAGTGTCTTTAGCTACTACTGACAGATATTTTGTTAAATCAAGACTTAATTATCCTGATATCAAAACACTTTTTGCAACAGACACTGTGGTTAAGTGATGAAGGCCAATGTAGGAAGAGCTGTTATTTTGATCACAACGATTTTGAGAATCATTGTTCCAGCAAGGAGAAATTAAAGAATGTTTGTATCATTTTGGCATCTTAACTCATTAGTGTGGTTACTCATATTGCTTAAATTTTGATTTTCCAACTCCAAACCCAAATTTGAGCTGGAAATTTCCATTTCCGTTCCATTGCAGATGCTACATCCACATTTTTTCACAGTTTTAGTTTACCATATATCATAAAATCATGATGTCAGTATGTATTTACTTGCTTGAGATGCAGATTGCATTGAACTTCATGTAAATGTGTAGGACTTGATAGATTTCATGGCATCTATTAAATTTGCTGCTGTGGCAGAATGAATGCCAGCTTGACTTGCACATGTGCCATGTGTGTGATAGTGTGTGGTAGTGAGCATATATTCAAGTGTGCATGTATGTGTCCACATGTGCACTGCATGTGATTCAGTCTGTAGAGTACAGGTGGATAATGTTCATCCTTGGAAGGATATAGCTGTGTTTACCAGAGCAGGAAAGGTAGATTTGACCGCAAGGTCACCAGACAGCTCTTTTCTCTGAGGAGAGCGAGTTCAGCTTGAAAAAGAAACACACAGAGGCACGGGCCCCCTGTTTCTGCAGCCCCACACCATATCTGGTGGTAAGAAGTGGTGGAGAGGGGTGGGGTGCGTGAGGGAATATTGGACCATAGGTGGCTGAGTAGTCCAGACAGAGAGGGGCATTGTGTGAGGCCCTCTGAGTGGACTCACACCATCTGACACCCTCCTGCTCCCCCCTTGTTCCTCAACGTCTGGCTTCTCTTCATTACACAAGATAACATTATTTCAATTTAAAATAAACGTGGAAATGAGGCCTCTTTTGAAGTAATTAGCTGTCTTCCTTCTCTGTTCTCTCAATTTCCGTCAAATTCAAGAACCGTCTCAACAAACCTCCTTCGAAACTCTTTGAGTATACCCTCCACTTTTGCTCTTTCCCTCTCCTTCTATCGACTATCGACTTCCCCATATGTCTGTCCATATCGCTGAACTCACCTTTCTCCTCCAATTAAATAACCCTAACTTCTCTACACCGCTGACCTGACTGTGTGACACTATTATTTAACTGTAACTGATCACTCTAATTGGTTTTGGAAAGATTTCCTTTCCTCTTTTGGAGCACCTGAGCGCTGAAAGAGCAATCCATCGCTAGCAAAGATTAGACTGGCTCTCAAACTTACAGTAAATGGAAAAAACCCAAACACTTCACTTATTTGTTCATTTCCATTTTAAACCCATCATTGAATTTGAACAGTTAAATTTTGATCCTTGGTAATTCAATTTTGAGAATTTCTGCAGCTTTTTACAGCACTTGGGCTTGGGCAGGGGAACTTGCCTGAGTTTTTTATATACAGAAGCTGCACTGCCGGATGATTCAAGATGGTAAAGACAAGCTAGTGACAAAACCTTCTGGATGATCCCAACATTATAACTATCCATCACATTGCCCAATGCTCTCTGGACCAGCTTATAAATGCTAAGGTATTCAAAATTTGTATTGCCCCAACATTAGTAATGTAATTCAACCAGCTCTGAAATTATCACACACCTAGCAAACACTTTTTGTTTTCCACAGAACAGCTTCTGGTTAAAGACTCACATCACTTTGTGTCTAAGACGAAATTACATAAAAAGTTCAACACAGTCATTCACATCTAAATTATATCTATTCTTTTCATTCCAGTGCAAATGACTTGAAGCCTGTTTGTCATTGAGTTTAGCCAACTATGAATGACTTCTTTAATATTCTTGCATCTCATCAGTGAGATGTGTGTCTGTAGTTTAGTATTTAAAGAATAACAGCAATGAGCAAAATTAACATCAAGCGAGGAAAGATGACAAATGACAAAAATTGTAAAATTATACTTTTAATACAGAACAAAATAAATTAACATCCACTTAAGCTCACATAATAGATCTAAGCACACCGACTATATATAGTTCTATTGATCTATATTAGTCTTTTTTTTTTTTTTTTTTTTTTGGGTGTACACTGTAAACACTGTGGCCTGACCACCATGACTCAATACAAACAGTCACTGCTCACATTTCTTCCATTTAAAAAAAAAACAAAACAAACAACTCTTCCATAAACTCTGGAGCTGATGGTGACTATTTCACAATATCACAATAATTTATCAAAATAATTATTTTTCCACAATTTTCTTTGTCTCAGTGAGTTCTGGTGTGTGTCTTTAAACTGTTCCCGGGTGTGAAGGATTCAGCAAAGAATACTGGCCTTCCCTTTGCTCTCTCCGATGCCTTTCTATTTGCATAAAACAATATTTAAATTACAAATATCAAATGAAAGATATGAATTATGCATGCTAATGGTCTTTCAAAGAAAACGTCAGTCTTAATAAAGTAACTACACTCATTACCTTGGCTTTGGGATAGGAGCCAAGGTCCCAGTTTGAAGGTTTATATAATATGTGGTCACACAAGGTTAAAAAAAACTGCAGGTGTATGCAATTTTTGGTTGATATGTGTAAAATAAAACTTCACTGATGTCAAATTCAAATTGAAAATGTGACTGTTAAATCCTGCTTATAGTGCAAATTGTACAGAAATATCAGTTACCAACTTAATTGAACAGAAAGTTTTTTTTTGTTTGTTTGTTTTTTTTTTTAAAGGAAAGTCCTGCTTTGGGTGGAAAATGATAATGGATATTGTTGTTGTTGTTTTTTTTTTTTTTTTTNTTTTTTTTTTTTTTTTGATCCAGTGGAAAATTATATTAGTAGGTTTTTTTTTTAGCTTCTGCTTGTGAATGATGTTAATGAATGCCTCATTTCAGTTATGTTATGCATAACTTCAAATTATTCTGTGATACATTTCTATTTTAGTCTCTGTCAGCCATTTTATTTTAGTCTCTGTTTGCTGTAGGAGGCGTTAACATGCACGTCAATCTATGAAGTTCTTTTCTACTCATTAAGGATATTCCTCCCTGTGTCAACATCTTGTTTTGTATAAACAAAACTTAAGTTAGCCTCTTAAACTCTTGATTTTAACCTTACTTTCCCCTTCGGTGCCTGTAAATTGACAAAAACATAGAAGTTCTATGAATAGATGCAGTCACTCAAGATCCTGAAAAACCACATAACTAGAATACTGACAAAAGTAAACCCCTTAAATTAAATGCCTGTGTGATCCTCCAGGAGTTTTAAGTGACTCTTTGATGAGCCGGTTGTGCAACTTTTGCCCTTGCAGATTGAATGTCTGATGGTTGGTAAACAGCAAAAGACGCCATATAAGTGGCTTTGAGTTGAGTCAGGCTCAAACAGAAAAGATTAGACTTTCAGACCAAGAGAGATGAGCCCAAGCTATTTCATGTCCACCATCTAAGGATCCGTGTTTACAAGAGGGGCATAACAGGCTACTTTTAAACACGTTAAGCCACAATGTTGCATGGTTTTTGTACTGTATTAATGTACGCAGGGGAAAAGTCTCAGTTATATTCCATTTATTTATGAGATGAGGAACATCTTCATCTTAGAATCAAGAAAAATATAGTTCAAATAGAAATTAAAAGATTATTTATTTAGAATTGGTTGCAACAGAGAAGTTTTGGCGATGCTATTCATTTAATTGTAACTTCAAGATGCAGGCCTATGAACAGCTGATCAGAAATGGTGACATGAAATTTGGGAATGAGAGAAACTTAGAAGGCATGGATACAACCTATAGACACAAATGCCTGTGTCTGCAGGTGGGAAGCTGGAAGAGAGATCTAGTTTTGTTGCTAAACTAGTGTCTCCTACAAGAGGAGTGCACAATCTGGGGGTCAGCACGAGCCTCCCCATATGCTATGCTCTATAGCAGAAAGCCCAATTCCTAGCTACCTCCCTCTCTGGCTGATAGCTGAGGCCAAGTAGTGACAATGACTGTGAGAGCATGGGGAATTGAATATATCACAAAATGCGGAGAAAAATTGGGGGGAAAAATGTTTGTAGTGTTTGTAGTTTGTGCAGGGGAGCAACCCTTTCCCTTCACCACAAGCTGCAAACCTTGGAGATTTAGTTGCATAGGGGACCTCCATGCAGCACAGTTCACCACCTTCACAGTTTCATGATCACATGACCTCCAAACTGTCACCGTTGTCAGTTACCTCATGTGTAATCATCAAAAAGGTCACCTTTTCGTCGGCTCCTGGTCATGAGTTGATAACATGTATATGCCACATTCCTTTGAGCCTTACCTGGGTAATGTGATCCCTGACTCCACAGATCTCTGTCCATGAATGTCACTGATTAAGTCATGTGTGTTTTCAACCCAAAAACCCGTGGGGGTGAAAGTAACATGAGATCTGCCTCGCTGATTAGCGCCATGATAACTCACTCGGAGCCTGTTCACTGTATTTTAAGAGCCAGAGCTTATCAGCAGAATGCTCTCGTCTTTATGACCATGGAGGCGTAGTTTGGCTGTAACAGTGTTATTATGCACTTTGTCAGACTGAGTATCCCTTAGGTGTGTGTGTGTGTGTGTGTGTGTGTGCACAAATGTAGTCCTGTGTATGACTGTGCATGTACATGTGTTTCTCTTTGCACATGTGCAATCTGGCTTAGACAACAATAATGATCCATCAGCATTTGTGCATGCACAATCTTTCATCAGTCTTATTTCATTAATAATAGGCTTATTACTGTAATTAAGTGGTGGGATTATAATGCTCGATGATTGCACTTAGAGGCTCCAAATCTCCATCTTAACATTTTTCTTCAAATATTGAGTCCTAATCTTATTTTCTTATTAGATTACTGCACTAGAATAAAAAAAAAAAAAAAANAAAAAAAAAAAAAAAAAGAAAGAAAACTGACTGTAGATCATTCTTGAATTGAATTTAAACTTGATGATGTAATCTCACACAACTGGTAGATGTTTTGATTTATATATTTAAAAAAAATAAAGATTATTATTTTTGAAACTTTTTAAAAATTGTAAAATGGGTCTTTTGTTGTGTAATGGTGACTTGAGGAACCAAAATGTCAGGATACAGATGTAACAACACTGGAACAACTCACGTAAAGTTTTATCGTGTGGAGTCTCAGGTCATTTTTGCAGTTTTGCTTTTTTTTTTTTTTTTTTTTTTTTTTTGTCACAATTTTAGATCTTAATATCTGTTGAACCTTTTATATTAAGATTAGTGTGGAGGAGGATTGCACTAGATGGTTAAACAGTTGATTTAACTCAAAGGAAAGCCCTTAATGTTGTATATGCTCCTTATCTGCTTGTCCATAAATGATTAATGAATGATTTTTTTGGATAAACAAAGTTAAACTGAAGTGAACTGAACTGATTAATGGATTTTTATAACTTTTCAGATATTTAAAGGACATTTAAGGGACACCAAGTTTGTATTAAGAGGTCTGTGTATAGATTATGGTCTGCTTTAAATGGATTTTTACACTTTTGAAGCATATTGGAGTCACGCCTGCAAAGTTCCTAAACTACTGGCAGTTTTAAAGAATTTATATTTTTCCTTTTTTCACAAGAATTTAAGTACAGTGCTTCATGAAAAAGAAAACAAGCCTTCATGAAAAAGAAATATAATAGCTATGTTTCTAAGTGATGTAAAGACCTTTCAAAGGTTAGAATCTGCTCTTCTAGTTGTGAAAGATCTGACTTCAAATTTAAGACATGTTTTAGATCTTATGCAACAGAAATCCTTCATCCCTGGGTGGCAGTGGAATTCCTCTGACATGCCCCCCCCCCCCCCNCCCTTAGCACAAGGAAATAACAGTCTTCATAAATATATGGCATATTTTCACACAACCATTCCCAGGAAACTTGTAAGGATCTAAAGCTACCACAAATGACTTTGGTGAACAGGGGGAGTATAAACTTCACAGCAAGATTAATTGCCTGTTTTTTTCAAACAAACCACAAATATTCCACAAAGGCAGACAAAATAAGGTTGTTCCCAATCATATTTAACATATACATCCTTTAACAGCAGCTTGTAAAGCTCAGAGAGAGAGAAGTGAATGCTTTGAACAAGCCCACGTCTGGATGTCCATTCCGCTCATGCCTGGGATAGCTCAGTAATTCATAGCATTAATGGACAGAACCAAACGGGAGGATGAAGGTCCAGAGGGCAGGAATTTGCTGGTGTTTAAGTCTCATGACCTGAGATACTCTTGCAATAATAACATAACACAAGGCTTAGTGACTAATTAGAGCCAGCAGGAATGTAGGATGGCTACGTGTGAGGAGAAGGGGAAAGAGCTGTGATATTTTGCTTAAAGGGCCATACCAGTGATTTTGCATATTTGAGCCCAATATATGCAACCCGTGTACACGTTACATTACTGTCAACCATTTTTCAAAACATGCTATTGGAGTGGTAAATATTAGGATTGTTTTTCCTACCCTCCAGATTGCCATTTCAATTCATTCTATCAAGCTATAAAAATCAACTTTAGAGACTTGAAACGTGCTTGAGACAAGTAATCCATCACAGCGAACACAATTTCTACTCAGTTTTTTTTGTCAAAGTAACTTAATTTAATCGATCCAACATGGAGCTACATCAAAAAAAAAAAAAAATTTATTTTTTCTGCCCAGGAGAAGATAGCGTTTATAGAGAAATTAAAAACGGCTATGCCTTCTCCAATAATGTGCAGGTGTTAACAGGTGAAACACTGAATTTTAAGGTATGTCAGAGATTTAAATCTATAGTCATTTTTGAGGCTGTTGTTTGTTTATTGTATTGAACAATATTATGCACGTACAGAAAATGGTAATTGTTTTGCATCAACCTTTCAGGGTTTCTTTTAGCTATATAACACCGTAGCTTTTGAGGAAAACTGTGTTTTAACATTTCCAGTGTTATTTTTGTTTTAATGCCAGCAAAACATAGAAAGCATATGTGAATGAAATTGTGATTTTAAGCAGTCATCACTCAATATCTGATGAAACCAGCGAGTGTTTGGACTTAGATGATTGACTGATTCTGATGGACTTCCTAACTGACTAACTTGGACTTGTCTCCTGCTTGGCAGGAAGAGAAAGACTGTTTCTGCTATTAAGACAAACCAGTGCCTGTGATTTGGGTTCTAAATTACAGCAGAAAGAAAGATGCTACACAGGAAAATTATGTAACATCAAATCTTGGAAAAATATATTTCTGATGATATTCCCTGACTCCCAAACATTTCTTTTGCAGAAAGGTAAGCTGATTAGGAATGCTACATGATATACATATGTGTTTTTCTTATGTTGTGAAGTGATTTTCCATCAGGTGAAGGGACAGATTGGTCACGGACTAAAAGGGCAATATATCAGTCTTCCCTGGCTCTGACTCAGACATCAGGAGTTTTAAATGTCATTCAGTTTTTGACTAACCTTAGCCAAAAAGTGATTTGCGTCTGAAAAAGATTGTAACCCCCTCCAGAGACCCAGCAGACCTGCCAGGCAAGGCACATATCACTAACACACAGAGAGGTAGTTAGCCAAATGGAAACTATTTCCTACTATCTTACAGTATATCATAAGGAGAACACACACGCACACACATGTCGACTCCATGAGCAGCAGCATATAGTCTTTCATGGAGGTGATGGCACAAGGTTCTGCAGCAAACCTTTTAAACATGATTCTTTTTACTGCTTTCACATACCTCCTTTCACAGCAAATCATCCTGCTGTACATGACAAAACATCAGCAATTCACATTGCATTCTGATGGGTTTCCATGTCCAGACACACACTCAAGCATATATAAATGCACAAAACACATCCACTCCCAATAACATAGTGAGCAACACCTGTACTGGTGAAATATTTCAATAAATATTTAACAAAAGTGATAACATGTCAGGTTAAAGATAACAGATGGTGACAATTCAGCATATTTTTCCATTAACGGAGAACTTACCAGAGTATGAGTTGTCCGAACATGGTTAACTCTAAATCATTTGCTACTTCGTGTGAATGTGCATGCGGACGTGCAAGGCTGCATGTGTTCAAGAATGCAATCATGAGGGAAAATAAAGCTGCACTCAACAGAAGAAATTATGACTGGAAATCCAACAGTAACCAGCTGCATTGCAGTACCCCGCATCATCTTCCTGTCCTCATTTAAAAATTAAGGACTGTTTAGCATAGTTACTGGCGCAAATCATTCTTTGCGGGGATGCTAGTAATGTTTATTCATACGCACATACAGTAAGTCATATACAGCTGTGGAATACTGACTCCATCCCTGGGTTTTGGGAATGAGACAACTATGCTCCTGTATGGGGTCACTCTTGCATATCTCCTTTTGGGGTGAGATAGGGTACTGTATTGAGATTCTGAAGTTGCCAAATTCCCCCACAGGGAGACCCCATCAGACAGGGAGCCATGAGAGCAGGGGTTAAGAGGGGAGTTGTACTAGTCTTATTATTTGCTAGCCTAAGGCAGCTGAGCCATCCTTGATGAAAACAAGTTGTTTCTCCAAACAACATTTATTTGTGACCAGAGTCTAAATGGCTGCTGTTAGGTATCAGTCTAGAAGTTTGGAGCCTTTAAAGTGTGAACTGCTTGTGTCAAGTAACAGGTCAATGCTGAGGCTGAGGACACAAGATTCCATGTGGCTCTAATGGGCTGAATGTTAATATGATCTGCCAGGTCATAAAAATCATTTCAACACATGAAGAAAACTTGCAGATTGTCATCTATGGATTCGCTGTTTGCTTCCCATCTGCAGAGTTACATACACTTTACTATCAGTTCATCATCGTCATCAGTCTGTTAGGATACTGGTACCAGTTTCGGTTGTAGCAGTGGATGCATCTATACTCACCAAAAAAAGCATGCAGAACAATATTTGGTAATTCTGCTTTTTATATGCTGTCAGATTCATTAATTACCTTATAAATTTAGGAAAAATGTTATTGACAACTTCCAGTGAAGCACCACCAGAGTGCTTCCACACTATGATTGTGGCTTGTGGGGTTTGAATATTTTAAACATTATAAATGAGATAATTTCACACCATTGTGAAACAAGGCTGTTTTTCTCAATTCCTGGGAAAAACGACATTAAAGAGATACAAGTTTTCACTAAACAGCAATGATATATTTTCTTGCACAATGACCAGCAGAGATCTGTCATGACATTCAGCTGGATGTTGCATTGGTGCTTTAATGTCTTTGCAAAATGCATTCGTGTCTCACCAACTACACTTTACCTTTCTCTTACCAAGCTCAACACTGTCCAAAGCTGTAGAGGCCACCTGCAATCTGAGCAGGGCAGGAAGAGAGGTGTGGCACAAAGAAGCATCTATTTCCTGTCAGTTTCTCGCTTTGAGTTATGGGTAACTACTGTAAATTTCCAAAAGACTTCAAGCCAAGACATACAGCCTACAAATGCAATCAATAAATCTTCACCTGAAAAAAAAAAAAAAAANCAAAAAAAAAAAAAAAAATCAAAACATAAAGAGAAACTCATTGCAACCATATGTTCCATCAATGCCAAGCAGTGTGGTTTGCAGCTTTCACTGTGAAAGTACTTTATCATCATTTGGCCCAAGCACATGCTGTGAAAGTCTGTTTACATCCTGCTTTCAGAAGGTTATTGTGACTAATGCAGGCTTTTGATAATGTTATACTCTCCAGTAGCTCTAAATGTTTAAAGTATGTGCCCAAAATGAGCTGTAGTTAGAATAAGCAACAGCTGTAGTGGCACAGCAGAGGAGGTTACTAAAATATGGAACGCGTTAACTTGAATTACAACTCAAGGTCAAAGGTCAAATGTGAGGGACAGCTGAGAATTGGGGTTACTCTGTGAGATTTAGCATGCTTATGATGGTCTGAGGGAGGTTAATCCCTAAGTTATCACTTATCTGGAGTGACTCTTGTGTCATGTTTTGATGTTATGATGTGGCCTAATTGAATTACTGGAAACTTTGACCTTTGCCATGGCTGTAAAGGATAATGGAACACATCCGCATCCCACAGCACATTTCATGCATGCCTGATTAATGCTTTTCATTGCTTCAGAATCTGAGAAATGAAAATGTGGCCATTATAGAAGTCACACCTTTATTTACCTTTAAGAGAAAATGGCTGTAAAAATGTTCAACACTGCATTATAACACGTCAAAATTCAGGATACAACATAAAATGTCCCTTTAAGTCAGAGTTGCTAGTTAAGTATACAAGACGAAATGAAACATTTTTAAAAACACATGATTTTTGAACATATTGTGCAATTGCTCTTCCTCTTGCTCATAAGCAGACAAATACCCCAAGTTTTCCCACCTGAATAGTTCAAAAATACAGACATCAGTAATGACATGCTTCATGCCTCTGATTTTTTATGTCTAGTCATCAAAGAACACAGCGTGAAGCATCAATCAGTTAGATATCTAGACCCCACAAAAAAAAAAAAATCTTCAAACCACATGAAGAATCTGAAAAAAACGTTTGAAAGCATACATTACAGAAGGATCCCCATTCCCTGCAGTGTCTTTTATTATATAAAACAAAATATGTGTTGTGCTGCAGTGAGCTTTCCCTTTCATTCTGCATACTATGTGGATTTTCTCCAAGTAAAAGGTTTAAGATGTTGGTGGCCCAGACGCTGTAAAAATCTTTCATCCAAGGTTGATTGAACCTTTGAATCTCACAGCCACTAGCAGTAAGGCCCGCTTGTTCTAGAGAAGCTATAGATAAACACCGCCATCTAGTGTTGGAGCATTCAACATATGAGGGAGTCTCACACCTTCAGCATCTGTTTGTTGCAAAAGACCACCTACATGGAAATCTACATACATGGATGTTAAAAGGGATCTGCCACTCACCCCCCCCCCCCCCCCCCNCACCACCCACCCCTTTAAGGACATTCGTTTACCACAAAACAATCTTGCAACCTGAGCTGTGTGGCATTTTCAGGATATTTTGAAGCGGAGATAGATGCACATGGTTGGTTTCACTATGAATTATGGTTCCAGAAACCTTCCAATGATTGTTCTGATGAAAAGAACACATAAGCCTGTCAGATGAACAGTCAGTGTTTGTTTAAAAAAAATTCAAAATTGATTTGTCTCTAATTATTTGCAGACTTTAGGACAGGGTGCGTCATGTCAGGTTGTTCTTTTTCCCAGGCCATATCTCTTTCTTGCCATTAGGAAATATAAGTCTGCACAGAGAATGGAGCAATTCTTAAATATAATTGGTTGTTTGAAAAGTGCCAGATAAAATCTGAACAGGGCCAAATCTAAACAACTTCAATAGAGGGACTGTTCAACTCACTGAATTTTTGACAAATGGGTGAAATGTTCCCACAGTCAGTCATACAGCTGAGCTGACGTGTGTTGGACAGCAGTAAAATTACATCAGCGCGTCTTCTTATGACTTTGTGAGGGCCCTTCAACTGTAATCTCATGAGAAGAGGCACCGATAGATTAAAGTATCTGTAGGAAATGATGTAAAATGGCTTCTTTTGAGGGCCAGTCAGTTGCAACAGTTACTGGTAGGAACCTCAACCCCCTCAGTGTCAATGAATCAGAGCAGAGCATTTGGAGAAATTCAGCAGCTGAGCATTTTTTTCTGAATCACATGGCAGAAATGTTGAACTCTCTACCACCTCTCTCTCTTCATAAGATCTTTGCCATCCCTTTAATTTGATTTGGGTGGCAGCCTAAAGGGTGAGGTCCCAGAATCCAACATGGTGGAGAGTTGCTCTCAGAACAGAGATACTGTAGGTAAGGCACCTCTAAATACATACATATGTGATATCAATGAAATTACCAACATAAACCTGTAAAAATACAGTCATATTTCTACAATTCAGACTTCCAAGTTTGGATGCATCATTAAAATTGATTAATAATCAAGTCTAATCTCCTATTAGGATCTCCACTTTTAGAATACTGCTACGTGATCACACAACACACCCCATGCTAAAGGCATAACACCTGGAGATGGATTATTTTAGTGCCACCATCACCCTCAAAAATCTCCCCAAAGTCTGGATTGGAGGCATTTTGTCCATTGTTTCATTTTGTTGACCACTTTGTCGAAAAACTGTGTGGCTTTATAACACAGATCCATACTGCCTTCAATTCCTTAGCAAGTCATGCTGTTTCTTAGCAGTAATCACATCCTGCTGAGAAAGTCTTAGCCTTCCCTAAATACGAAAGGATTTTTTCCCTGCACCTCAGAACATTTTCAGCTTACATTTTTAACACTCACAGACTCTAACGAGCGCTTTGTTTTTATCTGGATGAAATTTTGTCATGGAAATCCTTCTTTGCTAATGGAAGTCTCCTAATACTCTTAATGACTTTGTAGAGGGTTGCTTTTGTCTGTGAAAATCTGATTTCCTGGTCCTTGTTTTATCTCTGATTCATTTTTAGAAAAGTTTTTTGTAAAAAGGCCTGAGGCTGTGATGGAAAGAGCTTCTGTATTTCCCTTTTCAGTTGATAATGATGGATATTCAATTTCTTATCATTAGACTCGGTGCAGGCTGTAAAAGTGTTATTCAAATTACACCCAGCAAAGCAAACCAAATCAAGATCTGACAATGGAGAATTTAGCATTTTTTCCCTCATACCATACAATGGAATTACATTAAATTACATAAAAGCCACAGTTGCATAAGTATTTTAATTAGTTTTTATCATTTGGATTGATGCAAAAATAATCCATGTTGAAGTCTGACTACGGGTTTTAGAGATGTTATCTTCTGCTTATACACAATACTTCTATTATATAATTACATAATCTATTACATAATATTTCTATCTTTATTGTATGTACAGTAATACAGAACATATGGTATGTCTTTGTGACTTGCTGCTGTTCAAAAACTTAAATTACTTTACACAGTGGCATTGATTACATCTGCCTCGATTTTAAAACAAAACATCTGCATGGTGACTTGTTTCATAGCGAAATGATGGCTAACATGTGCTTTACTGAATATCATGTGTTCTACTATAACTACACTATTTAAAACTATACACAGTGTTGAATAAATGTCACTGAGAAACTTTCTATTGTCTAATTGGAACTTTTATTAAAGGAACACGCCAGTGATTTTGCCTGTTTGAGCCCAATAAACACAACACGCATACACGTTACATTACTGCCAACTATTTTCAAAGACATACTACTGCAGCACTAAATATTACAATTGTTTTTCCCAACTTCCAGATTGCCAGTGCTTGAAATGTGCTTGAGAAAGGTAATCCATCACAGCAAACACACCGTTGTTTTTTATTTTTTACTTTTTTTTCAAAGTTACTTAATTTAACCAATCCAACATGATCCTATCAACTGGCTGCAATGTTTTAACAATGTTGGATATAGTTTGTAAATGCCAACAGTGCAATAATTTAAAATATTTGTTACTACAGTTTATTTTCATTTGTAACCCAAAGAACTGGGATGTTTGGGTTGGTTTCAGAAACACAGTAATTACTGGATATTCTAAACACAAACAGCCACCAGGCATTTTCATTTTTGTGGCTGCCTTGCCTCAGACAGCCCCAGTTTTGAAGGAAGGTAATAGCAGGTAGCTGCCAAGACAAAGGAAACACTAATATAACATCTCTTAATCGGGTGTTGGTTCATAGATTCAACAATTTTCACAAAGTTTTCAATTTCTCTTACGAGACATTCTATCAGTCTGTTTTGTTTGTGATTATGGAATACGCTGCTTCAATTTCCACTTCAGAGAGCAGAATTGGGCAGAGGGTCATAGTGTGTGATTCACATTATTTTTATTTTCATCAAACTGAATGGCTATCATGGCCAGTGGATAGGAGCAATATCGTCTCAGAAGATTCCACTTCCATCAGGAGAGAAATGCTTCACCACTGGGTGATGGATGCAATCGCTCCAAATTGCTTTGTATTTTTTGGCGTTTACCTTTCCCGCTAAGGGTTTCAGGGTGCATAAGACACGCCAGGAAAATTTCTCCTCCAACATCACAGAGCTGCCAGACCCACTCAGCCTTATGAAAAGACAGACATTGTGAAAAACATCTTAAAAGAAATAGTGAAGGGTCAAGGGCGTACAATAGCCATATGTAGCAATGGATAACATTCACTCCATAAAGAAAATGTGCAGCAATGTGAGAGTATATGATGAGTAACTGGTGTAAGGGATTATAGTCCAGCCAAGTCTCTTTAAAGACACTGACATTTTGAGGAATTTGGTCCAATCAGGTTTTATAGAAGAAATAAGCACATGCACAACATTTTGCTAGATACAAGGCTACCATAATGAGAATTTAATATGTGAATATTTCAGTCCTGTGTCAATTGTACAATATCTCTTTCTCACTTTCTATTGTTCACCTTATCCCTGTGTGATGAGATTTTTTTTCTAACTCTTCATCAAAATAATCAAAACCTTTTGTTTTCTGGTAGTTCTTAATGCTATAACACATAACATTTGGTAATTGTAGCTGATTAGGATTTTCCATATCATGAAGGTAAACCAGTAATCCAGTCTCTCTCAAAAGGCTGGCTGAGAGTGTCAGTGGTGTTTTGTAGGGAGACGGCAGGCTGCAACAGACCTTCTTAAATATTTCCAAAACAAAACTCTGTTGACATTATGCTTCAATTTGTCTTTCAGCACTGACCATAAACAGAAACCTTCTTTTTTTTTTTTCCAGACACACACAACACAAATTAATTTACAATTTATAATTACAGCATTACATACAAAATGAATTGCTTATGTCTTTTGATTAAAGAAGGTGAAAATATCTGTTGTCATGTTTTACATTTTGGAGGGACTTTTAGAGAACAGTATTTTAAAATACATTTAACTTCCTTGCTGACACTCCAGCACCATAACATTGCCTTTATGCTGTCGAGACTACGTGACACTGGATGACGCCATGACGCATAATTGGCAACTGGGGGACTTTTTCGTTTTATCGCCGGTAGATGGCGCTAAAGTTCCAGCTTTCGTTTGTCAAATAACTCCCACAATCCTCACAGGTCGGCAGTGTATTCATTTGAATGGTGAGAAGTCTGAAAAGCAAAGCTAGCGAGACTGCTGCTTATCAAAGAACTTTAGAGATTAAGCCGTTTTTTCACGCTTTGCAAGTTCGTACCCGAGGAGACTTTAAGACACTTCTCAAAATGAGTCGGTTGGTATTTCACTTTCTTGTTGAAGTTGTGAGTTTAATGTGTGTGTTACATTATCAAGCCATATGTTCCCAAAGTTGGATGCTAACTAGCTAGCTAACTCGCACTAGCGGCCCAAGTAGTTAGTTTCTACGCCGGCGGGTATCCTTGGTAGGTAGCTTTAAGCTAACGTGGCTAATCCACTGCTAGATGTAGTTGGGAGTCAGGAAGTTTTTCCTTACGTTTAGCTGTGCGACTTCACGTGCATTACTTCATATGTAACAAGGCCCACAACAGCCACATTAATGTCAGCAAATAGATAACAGGTTTTTAATCTATTCCAGCGACAAACATAGCTGCTGTTGCCAGCCAACGCCTTTACCTATTATTGTTAACGTTTAGCGTCTTGTTTACAACCTGGCTTAATTTCTGGTTTTAGGATGGAGAGTTATAATGCAGTACTTAAATTACGATTTGCATATATAAAGTCAACTTATCTTGGGCCAAATGAAATGACTACGGTATTTCGCTTGAGTCCAGTGCTTTGTAAGTTAAATTAGTCTTACTCATGATTGTCCTATAATCGTTTGTCCAACAGTGTCCCTTATTATGGCCATTAGAGAACATGGCTGGCAACGGGAAGTCCTTAAGTTTAATCAGAATAAACCCCATGGCCTTCTGCGACCCTGCCAGCATCTCTCTGCTGAAAAGAACATGAAGCAGGTAGGTGGATCTGAAGAGCAAACACCTTGGCTTATTGTGTAAATAATTGCCCAGTTGTCTTTTAAATCCTGGTGACTGTGAAGTAGTGCAGTACTCTTTCAGTCGTAGAGAATGTAGTGGCCTCACCCCTTATCCTTTTGTTTTAGGTGGATATTATAAATAAGGAAGAATTAGATAACGACAGGTGAGTGTCCAGTCCACATCTATAGGACTCATCAAATTATGATCCCTCACTGTCAGTATCAGCACAGATTATCCCTCTCAGTCACTGGACCATTAAAGGGGGACTGCACCAATTTTACATATTAAATTCACTTAATGGGTCATGGGGACCATTTTTCAGTCTGTGAATACAACTGTACCAAGGCTTTTGTGGTTTTAAAGGAAAACGTGCAAAGTCTGGAAAACTGTCTCTCCTGACATTGCAAGGGTTTTTCCAGCTGTTGGTACTGAAAACTAAAAGTTTGAAATATAAAGCCAGTTTTAGAAGTTGAGGGCATTGAATTTACAAAAGCATGGACATTTATGACATTAGGAACCAAAGTGGGATGTCTGAATTTACTAGTTGAGAATTCTGACTTCTGACCTCCAAGTGTTCAGCACTCAAGATGACAAATGTAAATGAAAGACATGGCTGATCTCGAAGAAGCTCATCTTTGTGTGGGAAATCTTTACACTTACCTATCAATGGCACACAGTTATGTAGATGCTATAGATAGTTAACTAGCATTGGCATACATATTGTGACATCAGTTTACATACATAAGAAGTTTTATTCTATTTATAATTCTTTTAATCCTTGTCATGCAAGAACGTTTACTTGATTCGGCTGTTAGCTGTTAATTAACAAAGCTCACCTCCACGGACGCTGCCATGTTGAGTGACGTTAGAGCAACTTCTCACCTGTGAAGTCACAGTAGATGGATTTGGCCCAAGTTTCCATAACAGAATTCCGACTTCAAGTGCTGCTCCAAACGCACCTTTTCAAGTAGGAGGTCTTAAAATTTCAAATTCCAAGTTGTCTAGAACACAGCATTAGTTCAGTACTAGTGGCTATTAACAGATGCACTCTAAGGCTAAAGTATGTGGATACTCCTTTTAATTAGTGGGTTCAGGTTGCTAACAGGTGCATTAAATGCCCAGTAGGTCCAGTGAAGGTGAATTTTAATACTATAGCATACAGTTCCTGTGTCAGCATGACAATGCTGTGAGCAGAAAATGAGGTCCATAAGGAAATGCCTTTCTCTGTTTGTTATGGAATGGTCTCAACCCCATTGAAGACCTTTGAGATGAATTGGAATTCCAACTGAAAGCCAGGCCTTATCACCAGTTATCAGCACCTCACCTCGCTAGTGCACTTATGACTGAATGGAAGCAAATCCTTGCAGAGAATTAGATGATCAACTATAACGTATACGTGCAACGTTCGGGTGTCCATATGCTTTGGACCATGCAGTATTGATTAGTTTCGACTTAGAGTATAACACAACTAAATTTGATCTCATAACACAATGCGCTATACTGTACTTCACTAATTTGGATTTTTTTTTTTTTTTTTNTTTTTTTTTTTTTTTTGGTAATGTCGGTTTTGGGTCCCTTGTTGTTAGGGAAGTGTATTCCTACATCAGTGTAGTCCTCTTTTAAGTCACCTTTCCATAACACCATACCAGTAGCTGTGAATTTCAGATTTTGCCCTTTTAAAACGGCTTCATACTTGCCCCATGTCGACTTTTCTCCTGGCAGATTTCAAGTGCATTACAGAGTAAACAGTCCAGGCAAAGTGAGACGATCATCTTGCAAGCGGACGGGTTGTCCCTTGGTAGAGGTGGGCTTGAAGCTGCACCGCCAAAAATCAGATGTAGGCTGTTCCCGTAAGCCCGGGATGGCCAACAAAGAAAATGAGCTGACGTGTTCCGATGACGCGAGGGGCATTCACTACAGTGACAACTGTGGGCGCCCTGTGAGCTCTGCAGGAGCCTCCAAGATGGCAGGAGCCAGTTCTAAGTACAGTGATTTTGCTGAGGTAAAACATAAGGTGGAATCTATTCTTTTACATTTAAAATATAACTAGTGCTTTCTCTGCTGTGGCATAACCTCCACACTTTTCATTCTTTCCTGGTGTTCATAAAATTTGCAGCTTTGTAACAGACACTGAACTCTTTGCGCATTGTCCTTTTTTGCATAGGTATCAAAGGATCATGAAGCCATGACTCATGTACTTTTTGGAAGGAACCTTCGACTAAATGTAGCGTTGACACTATGGCAAAAAAACGCCAGTGAGTTGGTGGCCTACCTAATAAGGTAAAGCAATGCCAGCTAACACTACATTTCGTTGGTGTTTGATCATTCTTAAAGCACATGCTAAATCTTCAGTCGTGTTTGATTTCCCAGAATTCAAGACACAGGAGTGCTGCTCGACTGCTTACCTGTCTTAACAAACAAGTGAGTCCCATCTGGGTTATTCATGTGTTTTAGCTTTTGAATTATGAAGTTTCACAAACAATGGACTGCCCTCATTGCAAATAATAGAGTAAATGTACATTAATGTATTATTCATGTAGCTTCATTATCTGATTAGTGGCATTTCCTTTTGTGCATATAAATGTAGACATGCATAAATATGAAATATACTTCAAATTTGAAGTTTATAAAGGAATGAAATTTCAGTCCTTTGTGGCTCTGTTTTTGTTAACATCCTGTAGTATTTAGGTCATAATTTGTTAAGACACATTGTACACAGAGATTAAATGTACATAATGGAAACAATCCTCCCAAAATGCAAACATGTTAAAACAAAACATGAATATAAACTGGTGTTGAATAGAACATGAAACTATAATCAGTGCACATGTGCTTGGTTAGGTTATAGTTACATCTATAGCTTCCTAATTATCTGCTTTTATTTTCTATCGTCAGCCTTCAAACTGAAACACCACGTTTTTCACTTGGCTGCTGTGTTGACCTTCTGCCCCAAATAAAAGTGATTCTTGCCAGTAAATATGAAGAGTAAGTGTCAAAGAATTACATTAATGTTGAGCGATCAGGCTCTTTGATAATATATTTGAACCAACTGGTCTGGTTTGTTAATCTGCTTTTTACAGACACATAACGGTGGGTTTACACTGGGTTCAATCTGTCATCAAGAAATGGTGGCCAGAGCTTTCTACAAATGAGAAAACACTGCGGGACAGTTGTTCAGAAGACAGGTAGGAAGTATCTGTCATATGAAAATTAATGAGAGGGGGAGGGGTGTGATGATGCATGACTGTATGTTTGTTTGCAGGAATATTGAAGTCTTGAAGCAGCGGCTGAAGGATTTGTGGAAGGAGGGAACACGATTACGGTTTGTTCCAGGATCTACAGGAGAACTGGCAAAGGTGAGGGCGATGCTGTTAACATTGTATATATCAGTGACAATGCCATAACAGATATCTTTAAAATAAATCACTCTTTAACGCAACATATTTCCAAAATGTAAGCTTTTCAGGAACTAATAACCTAAAATCTAAATATTTAACCCCCTAAAGCAGTAAGTAGTTGTGCAATTATTTGAATAGCCAAAGTTGTACATGTTTTTACAGCACAGTGATGTTTAAGAACCTTTTGTCATGTCTCAGAGTTTTAGAATATGACTTTCAAATGGCATTTAAATGTCATTCAGTAGGCTTTGGAAATATGAAAAAAAAAAAAAATGCTCGTATTTTCTTTGCTTGAGTTGAAGCTGTGGATTTGGGTGTCAATTTGCACAAAAAAAAAAAAAAAGTTGGCTAATTGGCTAATTTTTTTTTCATCCTGTTTCATGAAGAAGTGCATCAGATCACGAAAAGAACTACAGTTTCAGTTCCATTTCATTCCATCAGACATTTAAAGCAATAATAACTCAAACAAATTAAATGATTTGAAAGCTTCAAGTTTCAAGCAAGATCACATTTTGCAATAATTATCTACCAAGTAGTCCTTTATCTTATGCAGTCATGTGTAAAGAAAGCTAATATGATATCTTAACTTTCATATTACAGGCCATAGAGGCTTATCTATCACAGCTGCCCTGACAGTTGACTATGTAGCACTGAGGATGTGACCACTACTGCTGGATTATGGCTGTTTCGAACTGATAATGGTGCCAGAGAAATGGACTGGCTCATTTTGCTTCTCAACTCAAACCTCTTAGTGGAACTGAATTTGACAATTAAGACACTCCCTCAGTTGGAACTGGAGAGAGTTATGGAGGGTGAAAGAGCCTTTGACAGGAAAATGACTACTTCACATTGAAGTGGATCGTCTTTTGAAGGGATATACAGCAGACCTCCATGAGACGGTGTAGGTCGCACTATGAAGTGCCAAACTCTTTCTTATCACGACACACTTTGCCAAGGAAAGCAAATGCACTTGTGGATGTGATGACTGCTCAGCTGATTGTGTTGTACACCTGGGTTCTTCTGAATCAAGAATGTCAAACTACAACAGTCTTAAATTATTAGAGCACTTCCAATTTTTTTTCATTTTGCCTCTTCACATGATGTTTGACTATTGTAAAAACAATGATTCTTTTAATTTTCTTTTAAATAAATTTGTTAAAAATCAAAGCCTGATTTTTTGTTTTCTTTTTTTAATTGTATTTCATTGAGTGGTGTTCACGGGTAAATACACATTTCTTTTAACCCGTCTTTATTGCAACATAAGTGACCTCAGCAGATCATTCTGCCACAATTTTTTTTCAATACATTATTTAAAAGACTTAATGGCGTAAGTCCGTTCTGGTAAACACAGCTGTTAATGCTGAGTGGTACAATAAAGTTTTTTTTTTTTTTTTTTTTTTTGAATGTGGCGTCATTTTCCGCAGAGACAGCTGATGTGAGGTCTTCGCTTCAAATTGGTCTTGAGTACATGTTGACGCACATATAATTAGACTAAACTCAATTTAAAAAAAAAAAAAAAAAAAANAAAAAAAAAAAAAAAAATATATATATATATATACACACAATATGTTGTGGAGAGAACGAATACCGCTGTTATGGCTTTTCATGCACACTTGTCTCGTCGTTGTGTGGTGTTTTACTGATATGGACACCGGGCCTGGCTTGGGTTTATCGACACAGCCGAACGGAGATCGGTTTAAAATCGAGGGAAGAGCAATAGTTCCTGGAGTGAAAACACAAGACTGGGTTTCCACAGCACGAGTGTTGGTGGAAGGCGAGGAATGTGTTGGTTTTTTGAGGTAAGACATTGTTACAGTCCAGCTTTCTAGCCAGCTAGCTCCTCAGCTAGGCTAGCTACCGTAGCCAGCTAAATATGCGGCTAACTGCACAGCTGCTGCCTGCTAGCAGCTAAGCTAACGCTACAGGTGAGGTACTGTTCATAGCTAATATTTACGGCTTTTCCTGTCGTCACCAGGTGCTAACAAAACTAGAACAAATATAGATTAAGAATTTTCAAAATATTATAATTAGAAGTCATTTTTAATGGTAAAAATTTGAGAATAAATCCCCCCCGAAGCCACAAATACATTTATTTAAACAAGTGGACAAAATGTAGACACTAATCAAAAACATGCATACAAATTTTAGAAAACGTTGCTTTATGCATGAATTTTTTTTGTCAGCCTTCGCACACACGTATCAATTTAGATATGTTTATTTTCTTTGAAATAAATGTTTTTTTAAAAAGCTGCTAATTGTACGGGCTGAAAAGTCATTTTACCTTTGAGTTTGGAATTTTCACATGTAAATTTATGCTGAAAAAAAAAGTTGCTGTCACAGCATATTCATTCCACAATAACATACCACAGAATTTCTATTTTATCAAATCTTTTGTCCATTGTGCTATTGTGTCGTGAAAGTCAGATTTTCTTCCAAAAGAAAAGAAAAAAAAAGCAAAATTATCCGTGTAGCTGCATTATTTACACTTTTTTTTTTTTTTTATNTTTTTTTTTTTTTTAATTAATGTAGTTGCCACCATCTCTTGTTACAGAACTGATGGAAGTTTTGCAGTGAATGATGTCCCTTCAGGATCTTATGTCGTGGAAGTTGTTACTCCTACATATAGATTTGAACCAGTGCGTGTTGACATCACATCCAAAGGGAAAATGAGGTAAGGTCTTAATATTTTGGGAAGCTGAAGAGGCCTGAGTGTTGCTACGTTGCCTTAGTAATCAATGTTCGTCTCATAGGGCACGTCTTGTGAACTACATCAAAACTTCAGAAGTGACTCGCCAGCCATATCCTCTTCAAATCAGGTCTACGGGTCCGCACACTTACTTCATGAAGAGGGAAACGTGGGGATGGACAGACTTCCTCATGAACCCCATGGTAAAAACAAATAAATGGGATTGCACAGAACTCACTGCAAATGTGTGATGTATTGTCTCCATATACAACAGTAAGATAGAGAGAGAGAGAGATGTATAGTATATTATTATATAATGAGTGTAGATGATGTTAGTGGATGTCACATTTTGAATGATCCCCATGAGTGCTTTTGATGCCCTTTTTTAAAAATCATTGTTTTTGTTGCTCCTGCAGGTTATGATGATGGTTCTCCCCCTGCTGATTATTGTTCTATTACCCAAGGTTGTCAACACCAATGACCCAGAGATGAGAAAGGTAAAGAATCCTGAATAGCTTGGGATGTTGATGAATTGTCTCAGGTATACTGTATGTTAGTAGAGGTTTCTGATTGTAGATGCAAAAAGTAGTACATTTTATTATTAAATACTCCAAAATTGAGAATACGCTCCATAAAAATTCTCTCTGTATGTGCACAAATGTGTTTTTTAATGTGCATAACCAGTGTCACCTTATCGAGAGAGAAGAATTTGGCAGTATCCCGTGTGATACATTGCATGTCATAATTTATGAAGAATTTCAAGTGTTCGGGTGCAGAATGTTCCCAGCCTTGCTACCCCTTCAGCAGGTCACCTACAGCTGTTTTCATTTTGTGCTGTCTATACAGGAAATGGAGCAGTCCATGAACATGCTGAACCCCAACCCTGAACTTCCAGATGTCTCTGAGTTCATGACCAAACTCTTCTCCGGCTCCAAAGGCTCCGGCAAGACAGGCAGCAGCAGCAAAGGTAGCAGGCCACCAGTCAAGAGGAGGTAGTACCAGATGTGGTCCATCACGCTGCCTAAAGAAGCATGAGGCAGTGCTGTGGAAGCAAGATTTCTGTCATTTTTTCTCTCTCTGGATCTGCTGTACAGTTTTCTTTAATAGATGTTTGAACACATCTCGATTGCAAATATTGAATTGGAATGAGTGAGTAAAGAATTTTCACACTGCACTAGTAGAAATTTCTTTAAACTCCATTCAAAAGTTAATTGTTTATTTGATGTTTACTTCCTTCATCTCACTGTTGCGCTCATCCTTAACATTAGTCTTTTCCGTGCTAACCCTCTGCATTCTTCGCTGCTGCTAATTCAATGCTAATTCCACTACCTGAAAGAGAACATATATACATTCAGAGGTTTTCTGTTTTTGAATTCAATAATAATAACTGTGAATGAAGATTAGTTGAATTTTAAGCCTGATAAATTCTTATTTAAAAACTTAAATGAATAAATTGCAATGATATAATAATAATAATTGTGTTTTGTTTTATTTTTTTATTTTTTTTTTTGAGGTCTGCGTGTCTTAAAATATTTTGTTAGAAAGTGAGCACATGGCCTTCTTATTTTTTTAAATCGTTCTTATTTGGCATACTGTATGGATAAAGTACATATATATATGAGCCTAAACTGTATAGATAAGATTAATAATCTAGCAGTTCAGAGAATGAAAAGAGATGTGTGGTTACTGTCCAGATAACCACAGAGTGTAACTGGCTATGATTTTAATAAAAATGACAGTGAAGTCTGCATTCATATGTGTCTGTGATAAATGCATTTGGGCAGGGGTGAAAAGTCACTCATTATATTGCATTAGAGTTGGTCCCAGGACTCCATCTCCAGGATTCCATCGTGGAGTCCTGGTACCACTGAGACCTTAGATCTCTTCTTGGGGTCCCTGGAGGTTGGTGCTTAGTAACAGTCATGTCATGTTAGTTGTATATGTCAGTTGCTTGAGTGTGATTAGCATTTTTTTTTCTCCAAAATAATACAAATAGAATCATGCCACACAGAAAACAGGGGTGATGTTGAATATAGTCATACCAACAAAATTGTAATGCCATCTTTAAGTTTGTATTTCACTGTTCATATAATTTACAGAACTACTGTCACAAAACAGCAGAGACAATCAGCACAGATTCATTCACAAAAACATTTTGCAACTCTGAGCAGAAAAAGGCACAGAGTTTAGAGATACATTTGACATAAAACTGAAGGACAGTCCAATAATTTCCACCAGCTTCACTCATTCATCACAGACGTGATGGTCAAAACTCTGATGATGTAAAATTCTTCAAATACTTTATATTTTTTTTAATATCATTTAATTTCTCTTTTACAGTAATACGAATATTGATGGGAAGCAAGGTGTGATCCTTTGTCTCCTGTAATATTTTTGTGAAACTAAATGATGTACAGATTAGCCCTTGGACACAATCAAATACAGTTGGTACAGATAAAGATAGAAAATGACTTAAAACATTCACAGAACACCTATAGTATATGCTTAATGATAATTTATGTATTTGTAGTGTTAACATAAAATGCAATAGAATTTGCAAAATGTGTTATACAACATAAATTATTTTCAATTGTGTGTATATATATGCAGTACAAGTGAGCAATAAAATAGAGTGTGAGGTTTGATGTTGAATCGTGTATTCATAAGGCAAGGCTTTGTTTTATTTAATATTTGGGAGGAGTAGTTAAATGCTGCATTTAATTCTCATTTTGAGAATTGCCACATGTATTTTAAATATGAAAGTCAAATGCAGCACGTCATACTGCAATTCTAAATTATGTTTCAAGACATCCACATTTGGGCAAAAGCAATAAGTTGGCTTTATTGTGATGTCATATCAAGTCATTTTATTGTTGACATTTGGGTTTTGTCCACACCAGTGCAGCTTGTCCTCGCCTCTTCTCCTCTTCCTCCACTGGCAGAGCAGAAGCATACGAAAGGTTTTCTGAAAGGTTTTGTTGCAGAGAGCATAGCACATGGGGTTGACTGTGCTGTTGACATAGCACAGCCAGTAACCCAGGTGCCAGAGAGACACGGGGATGCATTCTGTGCAGAAGGTGGAGATGAGCACCATGATGTTATATGGTGTCCATGTCAGGATGAAGGCCAGGAGAATGGCACTGAGGGTCTGTGCTGCCTTTTTCTCCTTTACCAGCACCATCCTCTTCCTTTTAGTAATATGGTTCTTCATCGCAGGGTCCATGGGTTTGGAGGTAGTGGAGGAAGAAGGGGAGGGGTTCTTGACGATTTGTTCTGCTTCAGGGAGGCAGGCAGATGCAGTTACAGGATTGCCATTCTTCCTATTTGAACCAGGTTTGAATTTATAAGAGATGCACTTTTTACTGTTCTTCTTTGGAGGACTGGAAAAATACCTGTCTTCTTCATATTCCACAACCTGACCGTTATTATTACTTTGTCCATTATCTTGATCTTTGAAAGATCCCTGTGGAGATTCAACTGAAACATGTTGATCTTCTTCTTCAGATGAAGTGTAGCTGTTGAAGGAAGTGATCTGGTCTCCTTTAGCCAATACCTCATCTGATCTCGTTGTGGTCTTTGTGATGTTACTTTGGTTAGAGGAGGACCAGGAGGCCTGACTCCTCTCTCTCCTCTCTCTGGTGAAATGAAAGCAAGAATGAATTATATTTTTCTGTGGTTTAGCCCCCGCTGGCACATCAGCAGGTGCAAGCCCTTGGAGCTCTGCCAGGTCCTTTGTCCGTTTCTGTGTCTCTTTGTATATCCTACAGTACAGGATGGTCATAACAGAGACAGGGATGTAGAAAGCAGCAATGGCTGTGCCAAATGTGATCACAGGCTGTGTTAAGAACTGGATCTGGCACTGGTCCTGGGGCACGGTTCTAGCTCCTACAAAGTACTGCCAGCAAAGAATGGGTGGCGCCCAGAGAACAAACGATACAAGCCATGCAAGGCCTATCATGATGGCAGCTCTCTTTGGTGTCCTCTTAGCCCTGTATGTTAGTGGCCTTGTAATAGAGAAATACCTGTCAAAGCTTATGGCTAGTAAGTTCATAACTGAAGCATTGCTAGCAACATAATCCAGGGCTAGCCAGAGATCACATGCAAGGTTTCCCAGAGACCAATACCCCATTAGTATATATGTTGTGTATAAATTCATGGACAGCACTCCTATGATGAGGTCAGCAAATGCCAAGCTCAGTAGGTAGTAGTTGTTTACAGTCTTCAGTTGGCTGTTGACTTTGAATGACAGCATCACCAGGACATTACCAACAACTGTTATCAAGCTGACAATGGCTGACACTGTCGCTATGGCAATAACCTCCCACAGGCTGTGAGGAGGAGGAGTAGGCTGAAGTTGTGTTGTGTTGCCATCAAAAGTGACATTTGGGAGATCCTCTGCAGCCATGGTGTTGTGTTATCTGTTATGTTTAGTTAGCAGGTCAGTGGAGAGTGCCCTTCTGTGAGTCCATTTAGAATTATGAGTTTTCCTGAAATGAAAGGAAAAACAGCAATGAGACATAATTGCACTCAGTTCAACATTTAAATGTGTTTTTAGTTCAAAAATTTGATTGGAGGTTGCTATGTTACATGCCTTATAGATCTCTATTAAAATGTTGTCATCAGAGGTGGAAAGAAATTATAACTCAAATACTGACTACTTTAGTACAATGCCAATACACTGGTGCATTCAACTTTTACTCCAAATATTTGACTTTTTAAACTAATCTGACAGCTGAAGATACCAGTTATTTAAGTTTACGATTTTACAATGAAATGATGAGACAAACTCCTAAAACATCACTAATATTGTTTTTCTTCCACCTTTCACTTATTTCTTTCTTCCTTTCCTCATTGTTTTCCTTCCTCTTCTCCTTCCCTATGTTTCTTGCCTTTCTTTTCTTCCTTTCTTGGACTGGTCTGAAAGCATGAAAATCTCTCTAAACATGGTCTTCAGCTAACAAGGAAAATTGGCTTTACTATCTTCACACAATTATTAATTTGAATAATACATAATTAATTTTGCTGTAAAACTTATTTACTAAAACGTTGAATGCAGAGCTTTTACTCGCAGTTAAGTAGTTTTCCACTGTGGTATTGCTATTTATTCATAAGTAAAGAATTCGAGTACTTTTTCTTTATGAATGCCTATATTCCTGGGCACATGTAAACGTTTCCTTATTTGGTCCGATTGCGATCCGGAACCTGTAAAAGGTATTTGTGTAAGAGGACACCCTTTCATGTAGAACTCATTATGGTGTTGCAGTATAAACTCTCCGACCCTGCCGCAGTTAATCGCAATGGAGAGTAGGCCGAGTAGAGGCAGAGGAGGTAGCTGGAAAAGAGGCGGCGGAGGTGGAAAGGATAGCGAGAGTTCTGGCGGTGAACACTGGGGACGAGGGAGAGGAGGTCATCACCGTGGCCGGAGTAAACGAGACCAACACCACCGCGGTCGTGGACGTCGAGGAGGCGCCTATTCAGACTTCCAACACCGGGTGAGAGCATGGAAGATACTGACAGGCAGCTCCGTTACCTTCCACATTGGAGAAAATATTTTGCCAAACTGCATTTAAAAATGTAATGATTTTGTGGTTCTGCAGTTGGGAAACACTGTTAGAGAAAGTCTCGAACTTTATTAGAAATTGTTAAGGTCCTTGCTTTAATTTGACACATCGACCATACAAGAATCACTGTAAAAGTTCAAGTGCAGTAAATTAGTGTAATAGTGTAATGTATATTTATTAGTGTAATAAAGATTACATTAAAACAGATGAACACATTCCTTTTTACTCAATACAAATACAGTGAGATGTTGCAGTTATTTATTTTTTTCAATATAATCTTCCAAATCAACAGATTTTTTTTCCTCCCAGTTTGACTGAAGCCAGTTTCACTGTTCAAAAAAAAAAAAATCCTCCACAGGTGATATGCCATTATCTGAGACAAAAAGGTACCAGCTAGTTTTTTCATGTTTGGGAAGATGTAAAAGTCTGGGGAACCAAGTCAGGTGATTAAGGATAGATAATGAACTAATTCCACAATCATGGACAGCAGCCAGCAGCTACATAATCACTGCATGTTGGCCTAGTCTTTCTTGTACAAATCTGCTCATTTTCCTTGTATGTCTGGATCAGCTGGCTTGTTTACTTGACATTTTACTTGACATGGAATGAAACTGAGAAAAACAGAAAAACCACCACATTTTCACAGTAGTACACCTCATGCACAGTGCAAATTTCCACGGCAACGTTATTTAAAGGGTTATGCAGCTGTTTGACTCTACAGGTAGACACGCATGACTCAGCCACATTTAATGATGTCAATATTAGCAGCAGTGTCTCTTTGTAATGCCATGGAACCTGGCATTTACCTTGACCCTCTTGTTAGGCTTAGCTACCAATCATTAACAAAAGCCATGTGTTATTCATCACTCTGCAGAATGCATGACTCATAGATATGCACTCTGTGGAGTAAGCTTTACAACCAGCATAATTTTGCTAACAGGGAAATGTAATTACTTTTTTCACCTGGTCTTAAAGTTACTCTTGTGATTAATTTAAAGCTACTTGAAGAATACTTTTTGACATATTCTACTCTTTTCTCTTTTAAGGATCAAGAGGAAGGGAACACCCTAGAGCAGGAAGATGATGAGATGCAGTTTTTCTCCAGGAGGAAGCTGGAGTCAAATTGGGACCGTTATGAGGCGTCAGAGAGGGAGGAGCCTACTGATGACATACCCACCCAGAGAGGAACAGACTATCATGTCCTGCTGGAGTCAGCAGGTAAGGGCTGACCTGGAGAAGTTTTAAAGACCCTGTACACCCACACCAGTCTTTTCAGTTATTCTTGCTGATTAGACTGCTGTAAAGTGGCAATGGGAGGGGCTTTACTTTGAGTCTGCTGAGGTCATCTAAGTTTATATAAGTAAAATAAACATAATGGTACAAGTTGTTTCACGCTAATGTGCAACAGGCCTGTCGGGAAGTCAGGGAGATGTCAATCAAATAAAGTCTGAACAAACCCACACTGTCCTAAGAAGAGGTTTAATTGGCTGACATAAGTTAAAAAAAAAAAATACCTTCAGTGAGTGTGACCTTTAAAGACCTTTGTTTATTATATCAACCTCACCACAGTGCCCACTCATCCCACAGCAGGAGAAACAAATCATACAGTCTTCATCATTTTTATTTGTTTTGTAATTGTCTGTGACATCATCTTGGTGCTTTAAATAGCCTTTGCCTTTCTTTTCTTCCTTTCTTGAACTGGTCTGAAGTTTTCAGACCAGGAAAGAAGTAAATATAGTTTGGCAGCAGAAGCTTAAGCAATAAACTCCCAGTTTCCCATGTGTTTAAATTTTCTGCTTGCCAGATTGTTTTAGCTTACACAAATAAGTCTTGGCTCTTTCCTTTTCTTTTTTTTTAAAACCAAAAATTACTGTTACTGTCAATTAATAAAAGGGTGTTATGCAGTTGTGCTGATATTTCCGTAACAATGATAAAACATATATTAAGTATTAGGCTTACTGGGATAATGATATCAGAAAAGGTCTGTGTGGAATATTCTCCTGAGCTTATTTTTTTCACTTATAAAGTAGACACACTATGCTAATTAGTCTTATGGGACTTTAACTGCCTCGTATGGACGCTGCTGTCAGTTGGCCATATAAGGAGGTAGTTGTTTGTCGTTGTTTCTTCGTTAGGTTTAGGCTCTGTGGTCTTTGAGTTTGGCCCCATGGGCTTTTTGCAGTCTTATTGCTGTTTCTGTTGATATTCTTTCCCACAGGAACACAAGAAAGAGGAATTTGTGCCATCTAATTAGAGCAGAGCACAGATTCTTTTTGATTTATGGTCAATCCATTGATGACGATTGATGACGGCTGATTGCTTTGCTTAGAACAGCCTCAGTGGAGAAAAGTCACATTTAGGTCATTCCTCAGGATGGGTTAGCTAAGACAGGAGGTTAGCAACAAAACAAGACACTAGCAAGCTGAGCACAGCGTCACGTATTTCTATGTCTGGATTTATGACAGTGAGTGTAGTATTTATGGTTCTATACTTCCTTTAGCTCACTTAGTTTCATGGCACATTTGCCTCTTTTTTTCATGGATTCTATTTGTATCCAACAAATATTTGACTGTGTGGTTTACAAACATAATCTAGAGACAATTTGCTTCATAATATCTTATTACTCTGTCATTTGAACCTTATTTCATGAATTGAACAATCCAAATTAAATATGTATTTTATTAGTACATCATTTGAAATCATCATGATATAATGTATTAAAATGCCATCATTCAAACCAGGGCTACACCAATGTTTTTAAATTTGCGGCTCATGTGCTTTAGGTTTCTCTTTTACCATTGCTGCTTTTTAAATCAGAGCTTGACCTCTATTATCAGCAAGTTGATATTATAGGCCAGTATTTGCTTTTCATATTAGCATCAGTATACAGTATAGTACTGTAAATTAAATTTTTCCCAGGTTTAATTTTAAAGTACGTATATTTTACCCATTTGAGTTTGGTTAAATATTACAATTTATCTTTGATAATAAAGTTCATTGTGTATCTGTAAAATATCCTTCCTCACTGCAGTTTTCACAACTCTTTAATAACCAAGTTTTAGGGACACTTGTAAAAAAACATGTCTGCTGATTTATTTTTATCACATTTTTATTCTTAAAAATCCAGTATCGGTCAGACATGATTTGCATACAAAATGTGTACAAAAGTGCATTGCACTTTTGCAGTTAAAAAAAAAACATATATATATACCATATATGTTTTTGATTGATGTATTTAGTGCCATACTGCATCCCACGTTTTCCCCTAACATTGCATCAGTTTGAGTCTCAGTGGAAAGTTTTCAAAATGTTTTGCATGTTCCACCATGTCCCTAAACATATTCTGAGAGGAGCACTGATTATCATAATTACTGAAATGAGCAACTAAAAATTCAAAATACCACAAAATCTCACGAGTCACCAGCTTCAGTCTAAAAATACTGTATCAGAATCACTCTTTGAAAACTCATGCCTGTCATATTGCTGAATGTCTGTTCATATATACAGTATGGCCATATTGAGAAAAAATAATCTCTGTTGAATTAGCTACTACTTGTCTGTATTTATAGGATTTTTTTCTCACGCCATTAGCAAGAGTATTACAGCTTTGTCACCTCTTCTGGTAGGCTAAATGCCAAAGGTGCTGTTGTGAGTTGTTTGGCTCCTATCTCTCGTCTCTGTTTTGCCCACATTGTGAGATTAGTCATGCTGTACAGCAAGAGGCCGACACTCTCTAGAGGATACTTAATTGTACGTGGGAGGCGATGCTTTCAAGAGTCGTTTTTCTGGCCAATTAAGGTAGCCATGAAATCAGGAATTCGCCATAGAAACCAGGCCTGTCCTCTTGGCTAAAGTTATTGTGGAATGCTTTTTCTTTTAGAGCATGTGACCATCACTATTTTATCCAAGGTGTTGAAGTGTTTGTTTTACTGGTAAGTTGGAGGCAGAATGTGCAGGTCAGAAGGTGCTTCTGTTTCCTGTATCATTTATATAATGTGCAGCTGTTCTGGATTTCAGGGCAGAAATGCTTTCAGAGTTTTTCAACCTTGGTAACAGTCAAACTTTCTTCACACTTTCAAGAGCACAGGTTTATCTGCAGGGGCACTTTAATATTATAGGCATATTTTTTTTCCCCCAGCATTTTAGACAGAAAGGCATAATGTTTTTTTTTCTTTGCAAAACATCAGTATGTTTCGCTGTAACGGGTGAGAAGTACAAGGCTCCAGCCTGCCATAACAGCACACCTCACCTGCAGCACCGTCACTGGCCATTACACACGAAAACAAAACACTGTACACATTCGCAAAAGTGTGAATATTTTGTCGTTTCTGTGACGGTCAAGGACAGACGTCATGGAAGCTCTGGAGATTATTACAGATTCTTACTGTACATCATGGTAAATTATGAAATGATTTTTTAAGGCTTGAAGACCATTTGAGAAATCATCCAAATTATCCAAAGTGGAGAGAATTCAAGTGATATTTTTGATGTCACATGTTCTATATTTAGCATTTTCTTCATCTCTGTAAGTTGTAATGCTGTTGCTTTGCACACTAGAACAATGCTGCACTCCATACTCCCCATACTTTTTTATCAATAACCTATAACCAGAAAGTTCTAGGATTGAATTTGCCACATTTATTAACCTCCATTTATATAATCCCCCAATTTTTTATACTTAATTTAGCCTTTTTATTCTGTTTAATGTATCATATTTTTGCTGCTGCAGCTACCCAGTTCCCCACAAACAGCATTAACATTTCATCTCAACATATCTCTGCATGTATTTATTCATGCAATCCAAATAAATACAAAAACCTAAATGCAGCTGGGAATTGATGACATCAATGACATCAATACACTAATGTACCATTAAATGAATTCATCTCAATCTACTTGATACCAAGAGAAGCTAGATTGGCTTAATGTTTTACAAAATAATCGCAGAAAGGTGTACTCATCGTGATTAGGAAAGATAGAGCCTGACGAGGAAATTATGTAAACAGACCTTTGATTTGAATTTAAGGTCATGTTGATTTCCGTTTTTTTGTTTCCTTGTGGATGCCATTATGCAGCTGCACTGTTTATCTAACCATCACAATTGCTTTTAGCATTCATGTGTTTCGATTGGCTGCAATTACACCTTATATTACAGTGAAATGTAAGATTTATGTTGCAGTAGAGAGGCTTTATACTTCTTTCATGACTGTGGATCCAAACTGAGGTTGCTTTTAAGAATAAAATCTGGGCGCTTTTGTTGCTAGAAATAGTTCAAGACCAGTTCGTTTTCAACTTGCTTTTGCGAAGAATAGTTTTTGTTGCCTCAAGAATTTTAGACACAGGGGATTTGGGTGAACCCTGGGTGTACAGATTGTATTAAAAACAAGTTGCCATCAAGCCTTGAGGAATAAATTGCTGTCATGTCTTTTGTAACCTTAAGGTGATTGTGTTTTTTCAGGTCTTGTCTCAGTCAGCTCATGGCTGGGGTTGATTGTGCTGTTGCTAGGGTAATGGACACAAAGTGCAGTTCCCTTGTTCCTGTGCGTGTGCGTGTGTATATCTATCTTTTCATGTGTCTGTGTATCAGCGGGGAATTGTTGGGCAGTTATTTACATCCTAACGCAGTCATCTATCTGTGCACATTAACACAGGGATCAATCGTCGTCCCCCGCAGCCGTAGTTTAGCAGGGCTGCTAATGGGTACCTATCAGGCTCAATCCTAATGAGACCAAAGGAAATTGCATTAAGGCTTCAGTGATTCACTTTAACTAGATTGACAAACACAAGGACATTTTTTCTTACTGAGATGAATAGTCCCAATCATGGCATTAATTTATATTTTCCTGTGTTGCTATGGATACTTGATTAGCAGTATATAGTGGAGGAGACTGGTGTCAAAGCGGAGGAATGAGAACATGTACTGACAGATTGGCAAAAACCATGCGCTGCTCAGTGCCAAATGCCAGCAAGGATGGCATGTGGCTAAACAAAGTGCCAGGGATTGTACATCATGTTACATGCACACAATAAATGAAAGACTTTGAGTGAAAAATATTCAGATTTATAAAACTGCATGCAAACCTGTAATAGATCACAATTTGAACGTGTATGCATATGGAGAAGATGCACACACTGACCTCTATACTCCCACAACTTACCATGAATGGTCAATGTAAAGACCTGTGTGTGTATATATCCACCTAAATATTTTTGTACATTAAATGTTCTTTAGCGATGTTGAATTGATGCTATGTCAAGTTTGTTATTACAAATCCCAACTTTCCTGTGAGAAGTGGTGCGTGGATCTTTTTTGAGTCCCATTTTGTGCAAATCACTCTATGTTCTACCATTCTGCATTCCGCCCTCATTCGTGCTTAAATATACTCGTACTGTGGTTTTAGTGCCAATATCAAACATGGTACAGGGTTTAGTTTTCCAAGTTTTTAGGATAATTTTCACTTTGTACCTCAAAAAAAAAAAAAATTGTACAAACAAGTGTTGGGCTCTTCGTCACCTGACTTGACATCCTTTGATTGTTAAGTGCCTTAAATCAATTCTCATCCTTCCAAACCCAGTGAATATAAAATAAAAAATACATACACACACCCCGACTCAAACTGATTCAAAGTTTTCCTCAATTTAAAATTGAGCAACAATTTACTAGCCTTTATTGGTTGTCAGAAGCTTTTTTTTTTTTTTTTTTTTTTTTTAAAAATAAATGAAACTTGTACAGAATGTACAGTCTGAACTGTGAAAGCACCAGTGACAATTGATGAATCCCAGCACTTGTTCCATGATTCAGTGATACACTAAATCAGGCTATGTTTAATAATATGTTCTAACAAATTAAAATGTTTTCAATATGTAATCAGACTTTATTCAGCACTAAGTACGATCATTCATTAGCTGCTCCTGCGAACAGTTTAAGTTTACTCTTATAACAAGTACACAAGACAGAATACATACTCACTCCTTATGGTTCAGTTGTTCTCGGTAAAACTCAATCCTCTAGCACTGAATGGGAATTTGGCCAGTTCTCTGATAAGATCTTCTTCCTTTACTCCTTCTTCAATCTGGCACAGTTCTGTCAGTTTCCTACTCTCCGAGCTTGTCTTTATGCTTTCACTAGATCTCTGTTTCTCACTGCCAGCATTTGCTTCACACCTTCTCCTGCTTGTTCTCTCGTCCCCTCCCCTGTTCCCTCTTACTGCCTTTTTTCCCTCTGTACTCCTCTCTCCAACGAGGTGAAAAACACACTTGTCAAATACAGGTCGGTCATCACATCGTTGCTCATCCTCTTCTGTTGCTTAGTACGAGGTGCTTTGATGCAAACCAGTTTTTCAGCATCCTGCTGTAATATAACTGTAACAGATGATAGTCCAGTTTGTTTGAAGACACTATCTGAAATGCAGCTGTTCAGCATCAATGTCCAAAGTAACAAAGCAGACTTGGTGTCTTGTTGATACTTTTCTTTTCTGACCTTTTTTTGACAGCTGGTTGAATTTACTGGTAATATGTTCTTTGATAATGAGGACAAAATCGCTTCCAAAGCTTTTTTTTTTTCTTCACAGAAGTCACAGATGTGACCACACAGTGTCTCTGTCTTTTGAAAAGACAAAGGAGGTGTGTTGAAAGTCAAGGTTTCGCTCTCTCAGGGCAGGATCTTGTTTTTCCAAAACTCTGCAGAGTTTGAGCGAATCCACAGGCTCCTCGTATCCCTGAAGCTTCACTTAATTGACTTTTTTGTCTCTCCTACTGGGCTTCTGTCTCAGTTGTCTTTGCTGTGACTGTAAAAGCTTCACGGATGCATGCTGCACCGTCTTCACCAACACCGATTCATCCACTATTAGAAGAAACTCCAGAAGCCGTGTCATGTATCGGGGCACTGAGCAACATGTAAAAGGAGGAAGGAAGAGGCGAGGAGGTGGAAGAGGAGGATGAAGCAGAGGAGGAGGAGGAGGAGCCAGTGTGTGTGGGCGTCAGCAGCACTTCAGAAAGGTCCAACTGTTTTCATCAGCAGTTCTTACATTTGTGTGTCTTCATCACAATGGAACAGGACTGCTGGATCCTCAAACAACTTCTGTGTCGTTCATGATAACTTAGTTATTCCCCCAATGCATTTGGCAGAGTGCAGAGCAAGTGAAGGATGAAGCAATTGCTGGTGATTGGCGGAGTTTTTGATCTGGTTTGATCTGGTCAGTCTCAGTTGCCTCTGCCAGCTTCCAAAGTGATTTTCAGTATGTGTATTCTTTATCTATTGGTCTGATATTCCCCATCCAGAAAAACAGGATTATGCCTTTGCACATGATGTAGACCAGGTCATAAGTATTGATAGCAAACTTGCTACCTTTGCATAACAAATTTAGTTTTCCTTAAAGAGCTGCCTTTCCAGGGTGAGGCTGAAATGGTGTAAAATCATTCATAAAGGGAAAATGTACAATACTGCGCAAAAGTCTTATTCAGCCTAGATTGAATTAATAATGTTCAATTTCACACAGAAACCCAGTTAGAATGTGACTTCTGCACATGGTTTAGTGGTCTCAGCATTGTCCAAAAGCCTTTAAATTTCAACATAATAATTAGTTTCTTTACTTTATATTATATATATATATATAGTATACACACACACACACACACATATGTATATATAATATGTAATTTATATTAAAGATTTGTTGGCTTCTGANACACACACACACACACACATATGTATATATAATATGTAATTTATATTAAAGATTTGTTGGCTTCTGAGGCCAATGATTTGCAGATCTGTTTCTTGATCGCTGCTTGAGTCAACAACATCTGGTTGCATCGGTAAGTAACGTCCACTCCAGTGAAGATCATCTTGATGATTCCTGTTGACGCAATGAGACTATAACAGTGTTACATGTGTTGTCAGCACCCAGCACAGACATGCATGTGGCTTTGTTGGTATACACAAAGTGTTCTAAAACACTAAGAGATGTTTGTAATATTTAGTGTCATTGTTTGTTAATTTTAGTATTAAGTTATTAGCAAATCTTTGCTCAAGTTTACCTTGAGCAATGTTCAGACCATGCTTTTCTTCCTTTTCTGGCCCATGACCCCATTTTATCTTCCAAAATTCAAATGACCCTGGCGATTAAATCATTATTGCCGTGTGATTTTTGGTACGGCATTCCTTTGCATTCTATTTTAAACAGCTGGAGGGAACTCCAAAGGGAATACATAGAAATATCAGAGTTTCAAATCTGAAATCTGTAATTTTTCACATTTGTTGACGCCTGCAATACAATCTTGTTGTTGATCCTTTCCCCTTTGCATAACGAATGCTGTCTTTTTTTAAGGAGCTGCCTTTCTGAGGTGAGGCTAATTGTTCAGTGACTGAAATGGTGTAAAACCTTTCATGAAAGAGCATAAAAAAGATGTGCAGGACAATGCAAAAGTCTGAGGCATCCTATTTTCTTCCTCCTATGTTCTACGTGCACATATCAGTGGAAAACAGTAAATTGTACTGTTTATACTACATTTTTGATGTGTCTTTTGACACAGCTTTTCACTATAAAAACATGCTTGTATTTGGGCTGTGAACCCTGCCAAACACTTTTGAATGCATAGCAGCAGTACGGTGGCTGGATGGATCGGTGTGTCGGCATTGACGGAGGACTCACCGCTGCTGTTGTGACTTGTTGCTTTTGTTACTCAGCCAGTGTAGACAAGGTGTCATACTGTTCTCATTTATGAAATCAGGTGGAAAAACAACTCTTCAAGTTCAATTTAATTTTAAAAAAGCATTATGCTTTTGTTTGTACAACCGAATAACATAATTTGAGACATTGTAAAATCTCATTGTTGATGCATGAAGCCAGTCTTTTCACCACAACACAGCATTAGCTTGGAGACCATCTCTGCATTATGCAGCCTTTACAAAGGTAAGGAGGATTTGCTGATGGCTCCTCATCATATTCCCACCCCCCAGCAGCCTTCAGGAGGACCATTGAAGCCCCGCCGTTTGTCCGCCAGAAATCACATCCAGCCTGAACATCCTTTAAAAGACCACAGCTGTTTCATGTTCACTCTGTGTGATTGAGATGAGGGTGCTGGGGAGTTCTTTGAAACAGTTGTCTTTCATGTGAATACACTCTGTTGATGAAGCCACATGGAGACGGACAGACCTCCATGCATGTTCCCGTGGAGAACTAAGCCCCAGGTTCATTATTGATTATCAGGAAAATGCAACAGAAAGGATATGAGGCATGCGTAATATATCCCTAAGGGAGTTTATGTAATGAGACACTCAGATATATGGTGATGGCTTAATTTCCATAGGTTGGCTACATGACAAACTTCCACCCACACGTGATCCAGCATTGCAGCACTGCAGCTATCCAAAAAAATTGCATCCTTTCACAACTGTGATTTCCTTATTGTTACAACATTTGGATCCGCACCACCTGAAATCAAAACACAGGATTGAAACCAGCTGAGAAACACATAAATGCTTTTTTTTTTTTTGCATTAAGAAAAGTTCCTCAGTTATGCATGGGAATTTAGCTCAAGTTTACATTTTCAAAAAAATTTAAGGGTTATGAATTTAATACACTTATGCCAACAGAAGTAAAAAGTAAGTTGTTAAATTTTTTTAAAGTTGTTTTATGAATAGAATAATATACATAACCACAGATTATGAGTTGTAATTATTTTTATCATTGTTTATTTTGTTTCCTAATTTAGATAAATTTGTGTGTTTAAGACAATATAATGTAACCTAATATTTCATAGTAAAATATCTTGTGTGTGCTCGTGTTATCTGCGCACACTTGTAAAGCTATCAAAGTGTCGATACAAATGTTGACCATTGATTTTTTTGGCCACACAAGATACATAATTGTGTCAGAGCCACATTCTCAACAAACCTCAGTTCCCCAAAGGTCGGCCAATTATTTCACAAGAGCCTTGTTTTAGAAAATAAAGATTAGTCATTTAATTTTGTGATTCTCTGCCTCAATTAGAGATAATTGGGTTGTGTGCTTCATACTCCCACACTGCATTGCTTGTCTTGTGGTAAATAACAGTAGCAGTGCTAATAATAAAGACACATGAAGCTTTTCACCAGATGCATGTTTTGCAGAAGCCTGGTGGTCGTCAAAGCGGTTGTCCTCCTCCTCCTGCCTGAACATTTTGCATTTTTCTGTCAGCTCAAACTGCTCATTAGCTGTGGCCACCCAGATGTAAAATTTAGCATCCGCCACATCTCCCATATTTAAACAAACTGTCTGTGCACGTTGCTGACATCTGCAAACCAATATGACCTTACATTTAAACTACCATTTAAATGAAATATTGGCTCATGTTAGCCTGCTAATGTTGAATCATCCCCAAGTTTATAATAAAGGATTGATAGCATTTTACAGGTTAAAGGACGAGTTTGGAATATGAACGTGACCTCAGACCACAGGTTGAGAAACGAGACAGATGACGCTTATTAAGGGATCCAGCTGAACCCCAAGCGAAGTTGCCTTCAGGGATTTTGTGCCTGACGAAATCTTGACACAAGACAGTCTTGAGGAGAAAGGTCCACTAATGCAAAGTGGCAGACGCTATTTATTGCTTTATTTATTGCATAATTGTTGTGTGATCATCCTTTTATTGTCCAGTTGTAGCATTCCTACATCCCAAAAAAATAACAGACACGGAAGCCATACATAAGAGTGTAAAGTTTGAGAAAGAGATGAAAACGCATCTGATAATTGCTGCTAATATGGTCATTTTTTTCAGTGACCAAGGCTTGACCTTTGACCTTTCTGTCTTGACTCCGTGTGTCTACTCCATTAATTGTCTTCCTTGACTTCTTGTTCACATGGGTGCAGAGCAGCACATTAGCTGCTGCTCCATTTTGGTCTGGAAATGCCTGAGAAATTACAAGATATGATTTTGACTTCCATCTATTTTCAGATACACCCCCATTAGTTTGTGGGAGTTTAGATAAAAGTTGCCAGTAGCCATAAATACAATGTTGCATCCAATCTGCCACGAATTAGAACAAGCAGATTCTTCACACCAATGTGTAATAGATTTTAAACTCTGTTATAGTCTTTAAAGTGGCTCATTTTGGATAATTAGCAAGAGATATCAATAGCATACAAGTACAAGAAATCTATCATCTATTTCTTGTTTATGTTATGTGAGACTGTGTTCATAAAGTTTTTGTCTGCTGATGGACTTATTGAGCAGTGTTATTGATTTCTGTGATGCAAGTTTGATATGAGAGGTTCTGTAACTTCTCCTACATTTTCATTTTTGACCACCCATAATTTGAATTTGATTGCAGCCACGCAGTTTGAATTGAACAGATCAGAATGGTCCATCAAAAACAATAAGTATATTCTAGTATAATCTTTTTAAGTTTTTTGCTTGAAGGATATCTGTTTTATGATTCACTATCAGGCTAGGCTTCTTGATTTCCTGTTTTCAGTTTGTTGGATCACCATGGTAGGCAGCATTATTAACCAGTCTGTGATGAGTTGTGTGCTAAAGGTTGCATTCATTGCATTTTAGAGGCCAGGAGTTCTCATCAGTACTGCAGCAGATAACTGAAAAAAATATTTCACATTGTGATACAAGCACCAAAATTTGCAAGAATATACTTCTTGAGTCACTTTTCTGAAATTTCATGGGCCACTTGAAATTCCAAAGTGGTTGCCATTTTCCAAGATGGCTGCCATCCTTACCAAAAATTGTCTATTTTGACCATAGAATTTCACTCACTTCGACAAATTGGATGATTTTGAGTTAAATCATACGGTAGAATAAATCATACGATAGAACCCAATAATAACCCATAAAAGGATTTGAGTGCAACAGAGGTTTGCCAGTGAACTCTGGGATGTTGCTCTTTGTATAACCATGAAGCAGGTACGGCTCCAAGAATGACCCCACAGCATTAATCTTGTGAGCCTGTCTTTGCAAATCCAGCTGGCGGTGTGTGTTTTGTGTCTGCGAGACTGCAGCATCACTCAGACTTAGACAGTTATGGGTATATTTTGATGAATTTGCCATAAAAATAGAAGAACTTCAGATTTCTGGAGTGAATACATCACAGGAATGACGTGATATTTTATTTGGCTTCAAGTACTGCCGTCGCTGTCACATTTCATCCGCTCAAGTCTTCAAAAGGAAGGACATTAACTTCTGGCAGTTTGGTTGTTATGCAAGGTGATCCGTCCATCTTCACCGAGGCACCAACGGGCTCTCACTTTGGCCATCAACAGGAAGCGCTTTGCCGTCATCTTGGTAGAAGCACCACATTTTAAACAACTTTTTTGTCTGAACAGCCATTAGTATAAACAATGGAAATGCATCAGTACATCATGTAATAATTGACTCTTGAGATTGAGAGATGTTTGGTGTACGCATGTACTGTATACACACTATCCTCCAATTTTTATCTGTATTGCAAAAGATGGAATTAATAAGCTTCTATTGTTTGCTGAATATACATGATTATGTCAGTCATCTTAAGAGGGGACGTACGCTCGTAAGGAAATGCATGCAAAGATTGCTTACATAAATTTTAAGACAATGGATCATTTACGTGCTTGAATAAATAAACTCAAGTGAATCTTATGATTAAGATTTTTTACTGATTTCATTCTGATGAAGATGTTTATATGATATTTGAAATTTGGCTGTAGTAACTAATAAAAGATCATAGTACAGGTGGGTGATATAGCCTTAAAATAATATTCTGATGTTTCTCGGTGGTTTTGCAGGAGTGATATGAGCAATGTTTTGCATAAGTGAACAATACTTTCAACTACATGAGTAAAAATTAATAAGTAGCCACAACAGAGTGTTCCCATTTAGTAAAAGTATAAACAATTAAATCCTGTGATTTTTTTTTTTTTTTTTTTTTAGTTTGTAAATGATAACTCAAATGATCTTGACCTGCTATCTTTTGTATAAAATATAAATAGCCTCAGCAAGTTTGGGCATGCTTGTTTTGTTTCTTCTTGTTGCGGATCATGTAAAAATTGACCAACATGTCATCGCGCCGCAATATGACAGAGTTTACCATCTAAAAGTTATAGCATATTATCACAGATGACATTGCCCTAGATCACAGACAAACCCAAATGAAAAAGTTCCTCCCTAATTTTTAATGGTCATGCAGTTGTTTGACAGTCATGGAAGGACTGCGGTAAAATATCCATGTCACGGTCATTTTGTCAAATCATTGCAGCACCCACCCACAGGAAATTGTATTTTCTTTGTTCATAAAAAGCAAACAGGTTTTTTTTAGTTTAAGTGCCCAAATTTACACATCATTCCTTTGTTTTTGTGCTGCTTTGAGCTCAGCAAATGTAAGATACAAAGCTTATCAAAAATGAAATGTCAACAATTACCCAGCCAAAATAAAGCCTATTAAGATAGTTAAACAAACACACAATACAGAACCCCTCTTCAGCCTGTGTAAACTGCCAACCTGTGGGAAGCATTGACAATAACGTAACTGTATAAACCGCCACTATGAATTAACCTTTAACAGTCAGTCGCTTGTTTGTGCACCTAAAGTGTTTAACTTTACCATTTTAGAACATTTATTGTTTTGATTGTTTATTTTACTTTTACAGTTTTTATCTCTGTGCTCTCCAGACTGAAGATATTCTTGATTAATTGCATTCTGTGTGCACTTCCCCTAAATACTATGAAGAAATAAAAAATAAAAAAAAAAATGCAGCAATATTAAAGTGGTTACAGGTAAATGGTTTGTACATAATATTCCTGTCTGTGTTTCACTGTGTTGGGTGGATTTAGCACAAAACACATTTGCATGACACTGTTGATCAGCTGTCTTTTAAATGTAATTTGATGTTAAAAAAAAAACAAAAAAAAAAACAAAACAAAATTTAAATGGAAAAAGAACCCCTATTTAATATTACTTAATACCATCAAGGTAAAAGTGAACATGTCAAGTTACATTGGACATCCATGTCAGATGTTTGAATATGATTGGTTAAAGCATTGACAGATAGTGCCTCAGCTGCAGAAGCACCAACATGCCAATTAAAAACTTGCCTAATGAGAAAAGGCCTCAGGTGATTTGGCACTCCTCCAATATGACTTAGACATAAACACAACTTTACACAATTACCATTAAAAAGTTAAGAGTAAATAGTTTCAGCCTATTGTCTCGCCTGGTTTGCTCTGGATTTTAATTGCAATTAGCAGAGACAGTGATGTATTGATGCGAAGTGTTTTTTGTTTTTTTTTTGTTTTGTTTTTTTTTAGCATCGTGTCATGTTAGGCTAATTGCTTTGGTTAAAAAGGCGTGACGGAGAGCGTGCCAGAGGTGCTGCAGCTTTCTGGAAGCATCTCTGCTTCCTGCATGGATCAGCACCACAACCGCAACAACAGTTGTCTTTGTGGGCTTTCAGTTCCTTGTTTTCAGTCCCTTTGTTCTTTCTATCTTTCATTCCTCCCATCTGCTCCTCTCTCTACCTCTTTTTTTGCATTTCCTATCATATCCTCCTACTTAGTACCACAACACTACAAAATGCTTCTTAAATGGGGTTTGTGGTGGTAGGAATAGTGCTTGCAATAGCTCTTCATTTTGGCATTACCCAGACTCCTCACCACGCTCCATCTGTCTCTCTTACCAAGTGAGGATCTGCTGCAACAGTCAGTTTGTCATTTGGACAGAATTAACCATTTGCTGGTCCCACTCAGCCTGAGGGATGTTAACTTAAATTGGTAATCTGCTATATTTCACATTGTTTTGACTGCCCTCTGCTGGACTTGATGGAAGTGCAACTAGATTGTGTGGGTGTCTGTTCATCAACCCCTGAGTCATGATCTGAGCAAATCTTCAAATGTTAAAAACCCACTAAGTTCAATATTGTGTAATGAAAAAGCGGACAACACTCAACACTTATGCTTAAGTTTACTGTAATTATAACCGGCAATAATGTAATATTTTTTATATTATCATTGAATTTAAATTGTTCTGTAGTGATGAACAGAGAAACTCTACAGAGATTCTAGCTGCTTTTAGCTTTTTTTGTTTTCTGCCAGTACTTTGCATCGTTTGCTTCTAACCCTGAGTACAGAACTGTACGCACCCGATTCCTCTCTTAATTGGTTCATTGTTTGTGACCTATCACAAATTAACCTAGAGGAAGATTTTTTTTTTTTTAAANAAAAAAAAAAAAAAAAAGATTAAAAATTTAGGAGTTGGAGTCAAAAACAGACCTTAAAAGTGAATATTGGAGTTTGATTCATCAGGTGGACAAAAACACGACTCGAGTGGGCTGGTAATGTTGGTGGAAGGGCCCCTTGATGCGTAACTGGACTGTGGTTTGCTAACATGTTAGCCATATCAACATCAACTTGATAAGCCTATGTGCTCAGGATGTGTCTATCAGATTTGCCCATTAGAGACCAAAAACTTGGAGATTGTAGCTTTACTGTGTCTCAGTTTTAATCAGACAGTCAATTTTTTCATGACTTTCTCTTAGCCAGTTAGGGATGATTATATGGTACACTGATTTTTTTTTTTTTTTTTTTTTGAGGAAATCAAGTCTAAATTGATGCCACTCGAGCCTGAGATTACATAACCTTTCCCTACGAGCAAATGGAGAGGGAGGGAGAATGTGTAGAATGTGTGTGTGAATCCTCTTCAGATAAAATATCAACATTTCATGGCAGGTGTTGCTAGAGATAGAGCAGCAGGCACCATTTCTCCTCACATCTCCCTTCTGCTTCCTTTCCTCATCCGACCAGTCGCCACTCCAAGAACGAAGCTTCGTCTCTGTTAAAACAGAGGAAGGCCCTCAGCCTTTCAGCTCGTGAATCCCTCCGTGCAGCAAGCTGTTTACTGAAGGCGTGGCCCAGTCAACAAGGGTGTGCACGTGTGATATTTGTGGTTTGTGCATGGCAGACAAGAGCCAGCAGGGTGCTTTGGCAAACAGGATGTGAGAGTTTCTGCAGGGCCACACAGGCAGCACAGCCCATGATACTTAATAGAAGGTGGAACAGGTTTAGATTTTTTTTTTAATGTACATTAAACACAGCAGTATCCTCCACTTATTGAGGTGTAGCCTGATATTGAGACGCATAATCCATATCTAAGTTGTCTCTCGCTGTAAATAGTGGTTTCAAAGTATAGGGTAAATAAAGAAACTCTTAAGGGATGAGCTTTTACCTAGACTGAAAACGTAGCATCTTAAAATTATTTGATTTTATGAACTCTGATTTCTTCCTAATTGTCATTTTCACGTTCATATTCATCTCATTTTCTGCCTTTGCTTATGTGTGCAGTTACTTTGAGTGAAATATTCAAACCCAAGTCACCATGTTTTCATCATTTTACACCCTTTTCCCCCAGTTTTCCCAAATTGGACATCTGTGGATAGCACTAGAATTTAAAATAAATTTCTATGAATAATGAACGGCTGTGCTTTTATAATGATGGACCACAGTTGGGTTTTGATTAGATTAAAGGATTGAATAGATTAAATTCTGTTATAATTACAAGTAAAAGGAAGACTGCAGCAATAATAGCATTAAAGCCTCATGTAGCTGCAGTTCACCACAGATATCATTTTTTTGCAACCAGATTGCCATCGTTTACAGTTCATATGTATTTATCTTTACCTCCAGCCTGACTGTGGGCCATTGTTAAGACAGACTGGCTGAGCAGAACGGAGGAGCGATGTGAAGATGAACAGCGCTGAGGATGAGAGCTGAGTGGGGTAGGAAAAGAGCTGAGCGGAACAGAAAGCCAGCGAGCGAGGCAGGCCAGAGAGAACACGTCCCGATATAAAAGATAAGAGCAGGACTCAAACTGAATGAGCCATAGATAGCTCAGCTGCAGCTGGGCTGTTAGCAAAAAAACCCCACATTTGTTAGTATGGGGTTCAGCCAGCAAGATGTCAAGAGACAGGATACCACGTTGTACACGAGTTACACAATGCCAACCCGGCCACTCAGCCCACAGCATGAGTAATGCAGTGTTTATTCACTGTGGATTAACTTACCGAGGTGCACCGGCCTAATGTTGCTGTTGACGCGCTTGGACAATCACTTAGACTATGAACTGAGCTATAATGAGTCATGTACAGGTGAGCAGATTTACATCATCATAGAATATTTCATTATATTCCTACGCAGGATTGGAAAGATCCAAACTGATTTTGTTGTTTTTCAGATACTGAATAGTTTAAGAATGACACAAAATGTCTGGAAAGCTGCTGTTGTTAGCTGAAACACAAAACTACATGTTGTATCAGTATCAGTGCTTTAACTTTAATACCAATCCCTTAACCATTTTATTTAAAGGACCATACCAGTGATTGTGCATGTTTGAGCCCAATATATACACCCCACTTACGTGTTACATTATTGACCACCGTTTACCAAAGTATACTAGTGGAGTGGTAAATTTTAGAATTTTTTTCCTACCTTCCACACTGCCATTTGTTTCAGTTCATTCCAATATGCTATTAAAATCAACTTGTAGAGACTTAAAACATGCTGGAGATCAAATCTAATCTAATCCATCACAGCGAACACAATGTCTGTTAATTTTTTTTTTTTTTTTTTTTTTTGTCAAAGTAACTTTATTTATCTGGTCCAACACACAGCTGCATGGAAGACAATGTATGTCTCCACCACGAAATATCATCCCAGGAGAAGACAACTTTTATCGAAAAATTAGAAATAACTGTCCCATCTACAACTGCTTGTGTTATCAGACGAAAAACTGAAATTTAAGGTGGATGTATCACCTGAACATTTAATTTTGAAAGATTAGGGGATTTGAGAAAAAAAATAACAAAACTAATATTCAGTTTTATGTTTTGAAAAATGGTTGTCCGTAATGTCAGTAATGTAGCTCAAACATGCAAAAACACCAGTGTGATCCTTTAAAATAATATATCTCAAGGTATTTTTGTTATAACAAAATTCTTCTTGACATTTGTTGGTACTCACCTGAGTGTTTCTGCTTCAGGTGAAGAAATAAATCTGTTGTGTTTTCACCATTGGCTGTTAGCCAGTTAATCTTGTAGCCAAACCATTTCCAAACAACAGAGGTCGCTTCCTGTTTAGGAAACAATTCGTCAGGCGCTGACCGCACTAATTTCGGGCATGCTTGTTTAGTTTCTTCTCGTTGTGCATGGTGTGGAAATTTATCAACACGTCATCACACTGCAATATCTTCAATGTCACATGACAAATTTTTGTCATATGAAAACATATACTGGTATTATCATGAACGTTATATGCTCTACTATATGCTAATAGCATGTATTGTGGCAGGGGTACTCAAATACAAATCTTAAAGGTCCACAAAGAAAATTTTCAATAAGACAAAAGTCCGTTNGGGTACTCAAATACAAATCTTAAAGGTCCACAAAGAAAATTTTCAATAAGACAAAAGTCCGTTTATGATGGTCAGTCAAGGGTCGGATTGTGTTGGGAGGAGGGAGGGTAGGATGGCCAGACGGAAATGCAAATAAGTCCGTAATTGTCCGCCATTTCTCCACGCCACCCTTTCTCTTTTTAGAATCCATTTTTCGTCTAAGTGCCAAGAAAATTATGAAAGAAAAAATTGTGTTTGCTTGGTTTAAGTTAATTTCAATTAATATTATATTGTGCAGTGCAAAGGTTAGGGTTGGCTAACCTTTGCACTAATTGGCTGGCCCACACCAGTGGAGTCCCGCCTCTCCCAATGGCCAGTCCGACTCTGAGTCAAGCTAACTGCTGACGAAACTAGCTGTGCTGTCAACTCTCAATGAGCCCAACGCCGTGTCAACTCATCGTTGTCATGGTGATGACACTGAATGTGATTGGACCAAAGCAGAGTAGACATTCTCACACAGTGAAGCAGTCGGACATTCGGAGTGCTGCTTGCAGTGGAGAAAGTAGAGAATTTTGTCTCATTGTGTTGCAGTGATGTTTCACAGATAATACACATGAAAAGTATAATTTGCTCAGAGTCTGGAGACAGTTGTGGGTTCAGTCCAGATCCAGATCAGAGTCCGGACTTTGAGGATGACTGTTGAATGGAATTAGGACACAGCTTTGCTTGTATGTACACATTGCCACACACACACACACCTTTTCTTTCTCGCTGTGTCTCTGCTGTGGAGGCTTTGACAGAAGTTCCTCTCATGCTCTCTGGCAGCTGTTGCCGTGGTCGTGTCAGTGCCTCTGAACTACCTGGATGGTGCATTCATGGACACGCTGATCAGGATGACGCCGAGCCCTGCGGTGTAGGAGGAAGTCGGTTCACCGGTGTCAGCTGTTTTGTGTGTTGGAGCCCAACTGAAAGAAACGGAGGAGGAGGAGGAGTGGGAGGAGGTGGCAGCAGAGGCAGAGGAGGATTAGGGTCTGGGAAGATATTAAACAGAGAGGAGCAGGAGCCGGAAAAAGAGTGAACAGGAGAGTGAAAGAGTGAGAGAGTGAGGTAGTTGACTGGAGCCACTGTTGAAGGATCATTCAGTTTAACACAGATTTTCCATTTACCAGTTATCTCAGATGGCGGAATTTGGTTTGTGAACTAAAACAAAAGCCTTTGGGATGTTTTTAGGCTAAATGCTGGATTAATTCCATTAACACTGGAGTGGAGATAACACTCCATTATGCAGGTTTTCCTGCATTGGAAATGTGACCCACCATAAATTAGAGAAAGGCAGAAATAAAAAGCGGTGAACACCTATTCCAATGAATCGATTTTATTTCGCCATTATTGTTGTCCTTCAGCATGAATAGGACCTCTTAATATCTATTTCTTATTCAAGACAGACAGATATGTCACTATCATATTTCAGTTTTGGCTGATGGCTGATAACTCATTCTCCATAAAAAGATCATAAAAGTGTCTAATCAATATTGCTTAGCTGATAAAGCCTATTGAATACTGAATCCACTAATTGGCTCTTAGTGTTAATAAACAGAATAACACTGAAAAGAGGCAGATTGATATTTTATGAAAAAAATGTGTTGTGGCAGATACAATTATAAAATAACTTAAGTAGAATTTTAAGGTATTCTACTGTGGGATACTTTACTGTTTTCCTTCTCTCTATTTTCAATGGAAATATTGGACTTTTTATATAATAGATAATCATTACTTTGTAGATTCAGATGATACATTTAACTGAGATCTTTCCTTGTCTTCCTTCCACACTTCTTTCCTCTTTTCCTTTCTTCCTTTCTTGAACTGATCAGTGTTAAAATCCCCAAAACCAGAGATAAGAGGTAATTGCCATATGTATGTGAATACAAGTAGAATCATAAAAAAATGAAATAATGCAATAATATTAAATAATGCATTATTTAAAAATATTAAATAATGAAAGTATAATTATTAAACCCTTAAATTATAACAATATATAGTATTATTGTAGTAAGACTCAGGCTGCAGCTGAAAATTATTTTCATTGTTGCTTAATCTTGTGTTTTTTTTTTCTCCGAGTAATTAATTAATTAATCATTTAGCCTCTAAAAAAGGCAAGAATTACTCATAAATGACCAACACAAACTGACATGTTCTGAAATGCTTATTTTTTTATTTATTTATTTATTTATTTTTACTACAGTTTAAAAACCCAAAGGATTCAACTTGAAAAGTTCAAACCAGTAATTATTTGTCATTTTGACGTATTGAAAGATCAAATTAATTCAACCTAAAACGACTTATCATAAATTTTGGAATTGGATGGAATAGAGAGTAACAATTCTTTTTTTTTTCTTTTCTTTTCTTTTTTTTTTTTTTTTNTTTTTTTTTTTTTTTGCACAGTGAGGGTAAAAATAATTTTTTTTTTTTACCAATCGTGGAGATCAACAGCACAACGTAACCTCCTGTCCCCTACCCCCACCCACCTCACCTGTCACACAAAGCTGACATGCCCATTCCTCTCTCTCTCTTATCCATCTGCCTCCCAGTCATTATGACCCTGATAATGCTTTTATCCATAAATCATCTTCCTGTGGCTGTTTGACAGCGGGGGGGCTCTGCTCGGCTCAGCCCGCAGACAAAAACACAGCCTTTTTTTTTTCTTTTTCCTCCTTTTTGACCCTCCAGCTTCTTCACAGCAAAGCAATCAGGAGCAACTGCAGCTGCCACAAAGCATCCAGGCTAAAAAGCTGTGTGTGTGTGTGTGTGTGTGTGTGTGTGTGTGTGTGTGTGTGATTATAAACAGAGAAACAAAGCGAGATGCTGCTACTGACTGCAGATCCCCCGCTGACCCACACATCTGTGGGTGGCAGACTGCTCACATTCTGCCGAGGTGTGTGGTTCCGCCCCTTAGGGTGTAGTCACACCTGAAAATAAGGCCAGGGTTTATACGTACTTGATGCTAGCGCTTCGCATGTACATACGCAAGATGGCTGCCACATGGATCCCGTGTTTGTTTGAAGTTCGGTTATATACATAATCTAGAATTAAAAGTCAGCGCTCTCTACATTATAAAACTTCATTTATACTTGGATTAAGGCCATTAATTGAATTTTTTTGTCAAACATCATGTAAACACCATAATTAGATTAAAATCTGCGTAAATCAGAGCAGTCAGATATTTTTAGATTTATTACTTTAGTTGGAAAATGTCGAAAAATAGTGTCAAATGCTTATCACACCTTCCCAGAGGTCAAGACATATATCTCACTCTTTTTTTTTTTTTTTTTTTTNTTTTTTTTTTTTTTTTTTTTAGAAATTTCACAAAAAATAGCCAGACTTACCTATATAAAACTTATATATTTAGTTATACAAAACTTTTCTCAACGAAGCTACAAACTGCTTTAGAACATAAAATCAGCAAGGAATGAAACAAGATGGAATATTTAAACAACAGCAGTTCAGGAAAATGCTACACGGAGAATGACCTTGCTGAAATCTGTGTAGGGCTATCAGATAAAAATAAGTCTTAAGACAAGATTTAAAAGCAGATACTAACTCAGCTACGTGAATCTCTCTCGGCAAATCATTCCTGAGTCTTGGTGCTTTGACAGGAAAAGCTCGGTCACCCCTGATTTTCAGCCCGGATTCACGGATGAGTAACCAGCCTTTCTCAGGTTACATATTGGCTTATAAGGAAGTAGAAGCTCAGAAATGTAGTTCGGTGCCAAGTCTTGGATTCATCAGCAAAATTTTAAAATTGATTCCTAAAGGAGCAGGCAGCTGGTGTAAGGGACTTAAATCTGTGTAATGTGTTCCTGTTGACTTGCTTTTACTCGCTTTTACTTGCTTTATTCCAACAGCAGAATGTGCACCATCTTGAGTCAGTTCAATGCTTTTTGATTAAGACAGTTTATAATCCAGATCTGATCATGTAGAGGCTGTTATGTGTCTCCATGCACCCAGACAAGTGTCTCTTCCTGTTACCAGAAGACATAATAGTTTATAGTATATGCTTCAGGTCATAGAAAGAGAAGAGAAAAATTAAAAAAAAAAAGTNCATAATAGTTTATAGTATATGCTTCAGGTCATAGAAAGAGAAGAGAAAAATTAAAAAAAAAAAGTAAAATTACTAAAAAATTACTATTTTTTAAGTCTTCTTTAAAGGACCATACCATCCGTTTTGCATATTTGAGCCTAATATATTCAATTTTCATACATGTAAGGTTACTGACAGTCATTTCTCAAATGATAAAACCATATTTCAGCTTTCCTGATATTTTGCAAAATCTCTGAATCTTTCAAAATCAAATATTCAAGCGATACACCCACCTTAAAAATCAATGTTTCGCCTGCTAATAGTTACGTAAAATTATGAAGTCACAGTCGTAAAATTTTTTCAATAAATGCAGGTCTTCTTTTGGGACTGTAGTCCCCATTGGAGACATACATTCAGTCCGTGCTTTTTATTGTGCTTAAATGCTAAAATTATGAAACTTAGGAAAAAAAAAAACCTGAATACACATGTTGTTTGCAATTATGGATGACCTATTCCAAGAACGTTTCAAGTATCAACAAGTTGATTTTAATAGCGTACCAGAATGAACTGAAATGAATGGCGGTCTGGAAGGTAGGAAAAAAAAATTTAATTCACCATTCCAGTAGTATGCTTTGGGAAATAATTGTCAGTAACCTTACATGTATGAAAATTTAATATATTAAGCTCAAACATGCAAAATGGGTGATATGGTTCTTTAACCCTCTGGAGTTTCAAATCAATTTTTCAAGAAAATTCTTCAAGAAAAAAAAATTCCAATCTAAAAAAATTTGGCAAAAAAAAAAAAAAAAATNAAAAAAAAAAAAAAAAAATCCAAAATAAATCATACAGAAAGTTGTCAATTTTCTACTTGATTTTATATGATTCTAGAAAATTGAAAAAATCTCCAAAAATCATCAATGTGTCAAAAGTGGCTTTAGACTCCAGAGGGTTAATCACAATTGAGTTCTCCCTGCTTGTTTTCTGGTCGGTTCATCACCAGCGTTGACTTTTTTCCTGAAAGCGTAGCACTGCATCAGTGGCGAAAAATGCCAGATAAGTCTTCACCTGTTTGCCGAACGCATGTCTGTTTGAACCGATTCATAAAACACATCAGCGGCGTAGTTTGTAGTTTGTAACTACAAAGCTGACAGCTTTGTAGTTACAAAGCCGTCAGCCAGCTGATGTTCAGAAGCAAAGTGGTGTCACATGGTAACACTGCTTTTGTTCCACACGGACCGTCCACTCACACACATATTGATGCTTTCCAACTCTGTTTCCAGAGAAACGCAGGTGGATCGTTTCAGACATTTTAGGCCTGAAGGCCAATTTATTGGCTTACGTAAGCAGCCAGATCAGATTTGTATTAAAAGAAATGAATAGGCTGTTGAGAATGTGTAGTTTATACTGTAACAGGAGGGGTTTTATTATCTGGGAATGCCATAGTAAAAATGAATCAAACATTGTTTCTGTGTTTGTTGTTCTCAGGAGATTCTTTCACTCAATTCCGGTTTTCAGAAGAGAAGGACTGGGACATGGACTCATTTACATTCAGTCTGGTAAATCTTCACTCTGTTCATTCTACATTGTTGAGCTGCTGGTGTGGATCACTCGCTGAGATTATTTCTGGTTTGAAAAATATGGCAGGAGAAATCCAGGGATGCTAATGTGGCATTCATGAGGCTTTCAAACAGATGACCGATGTCCCCACACATGATTTGCGAATGAATTGTCATGCTTGAATTATGATCCCAATACTTAAAATTTATTTTGACTCCATATTCTAACGAAGCTCCAACAGGCTTTGTCCAAAATTTTCTCTTGCAACTTCTGCTCGTTCATGCATATCAAATCCTCAAACACAAACACATGGAGCCTGGCTGCATGATCTTCCTCTCTAGTTCTCGGCTGTGTTTGTGGATGTGCCGGCGTTGGCTCAGAACCTTCAACAAGTACCTCTCCACCAGAGGCTCAACCTGGAGGCTGAGCTGGTCCAGGTAGGCGAAGCGTTTCNACAAGTACCTCTCCACCAGAGGCTCAACCTGGAGGCTGAGCTGGTCCAGGTAGGCGAAGCGTTTCACGGCATCTCTCACACAATGCGGGACTGTTCTGTAGCCTTTTAAGTCACTCGTAGCAATGAGAAAACAGAAAAGAATTTTTAACAGAACAATTTTGTTCAATTCATTCTAGTTTAACAGAAACAAGTCAGGCTATACATTTTAATGCTGTTTTTGTATTGACAGTGTGGAAAAAAAAACTTTCCCATGTATAAAAAAAAGACTCGCACATTTTCAAATGCTGTTTAGACCCTTCAGATGGTTAATTTATTCCTTATTATTCCAAGTTTAAAAAAAAAGTCAAAAGTGAACATAAGACCATGGTCTGCACACGTACTTGCCATGCCATGGGTTTTCAATTTTTGAGGCCCTTTTTTTCTAAGCAAATCTTTTCTCATTTTTAATCGCAATTAGTGTGCGAAACATTCAGTGAGGAGACTTAGAGCTCAAACCAAAGCCAAAGAAACCTGAAAGATTAGTCTGTTTTATTGATTTATTGGCCTAAAAACACCTATAATCAGATAAATTAGATTTTTTTTTTTTTTTTAAGAAATTGATAAAAAATACTGAAAAACACCCTATCTCACAATGTTAAGAAATCACTTATACATTTTTGGATCCACACTGATAGTTATCATGTTTTTCCTCTGGGCCATATGCCAGCCTTCCACCAAGTTTCATAAAAATCAGTTCATATGTTTTTGAGTTAACCTGCTAACAAACCAACCAGCAGATGTAGGTGAAGGTAAGAAGTTGGAGGTAAAAGGTCACTATGATGTGCCAGCGACATTTTGCTGCTTTATGTGCAGCAAAAGTATATTTTCCAGGCATTTGGTGCCTGTCATTTCTAAATTGGAAGCTTTGTTGCAGGTTGTAAAGCTTTCAAAGCTCACTGTTTCCTCTTCCTGATGTCGCAGGTCTCAGCACCAGCAGAGCTTCCCGCCATGACACGTACACCTAAACAGGAAATGGTAAAAATGCCCGTCTTCACTCCTCCACCTGCAGCTGTAAGAGGCCTGGATGCTCATCAGGGAGCTTCAAACCCAGTTTCGGGCTCGGGTGCTGGGATTAGCTGTAGTGCTGCTGCTGCTGATGATGATGATGAAGAGCTGGATCAGCTGCTCGGTTTACAGAAGCCAGTGTCAGCCATTTCAGGAAACCAGTGCGCGAATGCTGCAGATGAAGGGAGCACTGTGCCCGAGAAAAGTGAGTAAATTCAGCATGCTTAGGAAGAAAACAGGCCTAAAATGATGGATTTGTTGTTTTTTATGAGGGATCACAAATATGCACTCAGCATATTTTCTAATCATTTTAAGTGAAGGTTTTACCTCAGCGCAGTTTTTATGCAAAAGCTAGAAATAAAGGCGCTTCATTGTTTGATTGAAAGATTTGAATCCACATTTTCTGCAGGGTTTATCTGCTTTTTATTTGTTCTGAGCAATTATTTCTTAAAATAGAAGTTTTAAAGGACCATGTCAATGATTTTGCATGTTTGAGCCCAACGTATACAACCTGCATACACGTTACAATACTGCCAACCATTTTCCAAAACATACTACTGGAGTGGTAAATATTAGAATTGTTTTTCCTACCTGCCATTGGTTAAAATGTGCTTGAGAAAGATGAGACATCACAGCAAACACGTTAAATTTTTTGCCTAAGTTACTTAATTTAACTGATCCAACATGGAGCTGCACGGAAGAAAATGTATGTTTCCGCCAGAAATATAGTCCCAGAGAAGACTGCTTTTACTGAGAAATTAAAGCAACTGCGTCTTCTACAATCATGCGTAAGTGTTAGCAGGCGAAACATCAAATTTTACGGTGGCTGTATCACCTAAACACTGTGAAAGATTAGGAGATTTGAAAAGTGATTGGCAGTAATATCTTGTGTATGTGGGTAGTAGTTATGGGGCTCAAACATACAAATCACTGCTGTGGTCCTTTAAGAGGGCATAAGATTAAAAGCTTGAGTCCAAATTTTCCACTGATACTGAATATTCCTTTAATTTGCAGAAGTGGAAGAAGTGCTTTCAGAGGTGATGCAGAAGATGGAGGTGAAAGATGAAGAGGGTGAAGCTCTTCCTGTCAGACAGGAAGTGACAGAGGAGGACCTGGAGGACTGGCTCGACAGCATGATCTCCTGACCCTTAAAGCATCACCACCGTAGACTGCTGTCATTGACGAAAGACTAATTCTAGAAGCAGGAGAAACATTTGTGGCATTTCACAAGAGGTGGAAAGTCCTTGTACAAGAACTGTAGCCTGACTTAGACATTGTCCAAAAACAAACTCTGAAACTAACATGTTACACAAGTGCAAAGGACTTTTGCTTAAAGAAAAGGAAAGTTCAGGGTTCTTTTTTGGCATTCTTGACCGAGTGTGAATCCGTTTTGGACGCAAGAATGTGTCAAAACGTTCAGAGAAAGAAGTCTCTGTTCCTCGTGAGATTGTCAAAAGTTGCAAACCACGGAGGGATTTCAACAGACAGACACAGGAACACGGACAACACATTTGGTTTATTGCGTCAGTTACTTTATTCATTTCCTCCCCCTCATCAAAAGAAATGCTGTTTTACCAAAGCTACTACATACATACAAATGGCCATACAATAGCAGTTTAACCCTTTCGTTATGAGTGTTCATTAAATCCTTGAACCAAGTTTAATTTTTTTTTTTTTTTGCAGCTCGTGGGTTTTGTTTTTACTGTGGAAAGAGAGAAGTGCAGGCGGGCAGGACACCACAGCTCAGGAACAAAACCAAACTTAGCGACATTTACACGAGGATCTCCTAAGATTTTATACAACAAATGTTTTGCTTAAAAGTCACAAAACTAGCTCGAGCTAAATCTGCTATGAGCTAATCCAGAACTAGAGCAACTACTGTGTGTCAGGAGGGACAAAAATGTTTTTTGTTTTTTTTTGCATAGTTTCTCGTAAGGCACATCGGCACTTGACAAACACCTTAGTGAGTCAATCTTCTGGTCCTGAAAGAACCATCTTCTATAAATCCCTGTTTTATCCAACACATTTCAACTGGCTTTGAAAGGCAGATCAGGTCTTGCTCATTTGATTTGCTGTAACATGATCAGCAGTAATGATCGTTAGGGATCAGTACCAGCAGCACACATCCATTCAGTTGGTTTGGTAATAATTTACACTGACATCCTGGCATTCATCTAGAAATTGTGCATATTCAGACATTCAGTTGTCACGCTATAACCCTCTATGTATCAAACGTCAACACACACAACAAATTGTGCAACAGGTTGGGGTTTAAGCACGTGAAAAAGGCAATGTGAGTTTGAATCAAAAGAACCTTGCATAAAAGAGGTGTCGTGGCAAAGTGACGGTTTTCGGTAACGAGGAAGAGGACGTGGATGCGCACACATCCAAAAGTGTCCACTCAGCAGCCGTTAGCCTTGGAATTGTTATTCACATGTTTTCTGTGTCGTTTTTTTTTTTTTATCTTTCCAGAATGAATTATTTATTTATTTATTTTAACATCATGGCAGCAGAGGAAGTCTGGCTGGAGTTCAGGTTCCGTTAAGAGGGTGAAATCGGTTCAGTGTCTTTATCAGAGAAGGAAAGCAGAGCGGGCGTTTGGCCGTCCGAGGCGGGGCCGCCCGCTCTAGCCCAGCTGGTCCTCATATTGCTTACGGAAGCAGTCGCCGGTCGGGAAGAAGTCCCAGCATCTCTCCTGGTACATCTTCCACACGTACGACTCCTGCAGGGTGGAAACATGCTGTCTTTATGACTGCAGAAATGGAACTTTATTACTGCGTGCACATCAAAAACAAAACAAAAAAAAAAGAACAAGGTGAATCTGAGGTGCAGGGCAATAAGTTTAAATCTAAAAAAACAAAGAACACCGACGCACTGTTTCTTCTTCCTGCCAGCATCTCAACCCACTTGATGTGTTGCATAAGTAAAGCAAGAGTCAATGTGCAGGTTGCTGTTTTTCCCTTTGCTGTCTTAAAGGGCCATACTGGTAGTTTTGAGACCAATAAATACTACCTGTGCACACATTACGTTATTTTCCAAATCATAAAACTGTATTTTAGTTTTATGTCATTTTACCAAATACCCTAATGTTTCTACATTGAATGTTCAGGTGATATAAACTTCAATATTTTGCCTGCTAACATTTATGCATAATTGTGAAGGCACGGTCATTTTAATTTCTTGGTTAAAAAAAAAAAAAAAAATGTCTTTTCTCCTGGGACTATATAACATTTTCTTCTGTGCGGCTCCGTTAAATTAAGTAACATCAAAAAAAAAAAAAAAAATCTTATCTGAAGTTAGCATGTTCCAAGTCTCTACAAGTTGATTTTAATAATGTACTGGAATGAACTAAAATCAATGGAAATCTGGAAGATTGGAAAAACAATTCTTAAATTTACTGCTCCAGTTGGCAGTAACGTAGCATGTTTGCAGGTTTTATTTATTGGGCTCAAACATACAAACTCTCCAGCATGGTCCTTTAAGATGAACCACACACAAGAGCATGACCGGACTGTAGATGCTGCAGAGAAGCCGAGATGACTCTGACTAAATTCTTGTGACATACCTGACCCGTGTGTTCAGTCTCATCCTTGTTAATCAGGTACATCAGGAAGAACCTGCACAGAGAATATCAGCATTAGTAAAAACGTGCCTGTCAGCCTATTAGATTTGATCGTTTTCTTTTTGTTGCGGCGCTTACAGGTAGTTTGCGAGGTTGTGCTCTTGTAAGGTGTGAGTTTCAAACCCGTGAGGCGTCCGATCAAAGTAGTCATTCCCAATGCCGCAGATGAAGCATTTGGTCTGAAAGAGGAAGAGCGGCGTTGACATGTTGATGGAGGACTATAGGCCAACTGAAACAAAACTAGAACTGAAATGCTCCTTCTCTTGGATGTTTTGGTCCTGGCTGAACTCATTCCTTACCTCCATGTCCTCCTTCACCTGCTCCTGCTGGTCTCTCAGCTCACCAAAGGCATCGATGATCAGACCTGGAGGAGGATGTGACAGCCTGTCAAGCGTTGTGTCGAGGACCGAACATTTGAACTATCAAGGCTTTGCGTTTGAGAGGACTCGCAATAAATGCAGACGTGAGCACTTCAACATCACGTACCCTGAATGATGGCCAAGAGGATGACGATGACGAAGAAGAAGAAGGTGATGTCGAAGAGGATGCGGTAGAGTTCGTATGGGTCCCCTGCAGGGTCCTCCAGCTCGTCTCCGATGCCGCCTCCAGCTCTCACACCCACGTACATGTGGAACAAATAGCACTACAGAGTGCAAAGAAACGGAAGCAGCTTAATAATGCAGAGTCTGGTGGCATGAGGAAAGCATGACTGAAGTTATGGCCAAAGCCCTTGTAATGAGATAAAAAAAATGTCATTATAAAAGGACTAAAAGGAATGAAGGATATGCAAGAGCAAACTAAATTTTCAATTGCTTATGAAAGCCAAATAATGACTTTTAAAAGTGTAAGAATCAGAATCAAGGGCAAAGATTCTAGACTTGAAATAATTTCAAAGGATTTGTTATCCAAATCATAACCAATCCAAACTATCTTTTTTTATTTGGCAAGCCAAAACAAAGAATATTCTGCTCTGGCCACCATTCACCTTCTGTGCATCCTGATGAAGACTAGCAGGCTAAAATGTGCAAGTCAACCTTTCAAACAAAACCCTAAATCTTTCTGCTCCTACATTTGGCCTTGCTTACTGGAGTTAAGTTTTTAATTTTTCAAAAGAAGCCATTTCTAATTTTGTCTGAATGGAACTTTTCAGATGTACCGTCATCATGTCGTCACATTTCATGTCGGGCTCGTCTTCATCCTCGCTCTTATTGTAGAACTTTCGGAAGAAGTTGAAGGCCACCACAGTGTAGAGATACACAACAACTGCCAGCAAACCGACAGTCAGCACCAGCTGTAAGAAGAGAAAATCATGAATAGCTGCATGTGACTGAACTTTTATTCAAGTCATGTAAAGTTACATGACTGTATCTTATTCCCAGTAAAAGTGCTGAAGAGTTTTAGCCTGAATTCCACTGCGTCTGTTTGGGAGATCAGTATTTTGTTAAATCCTCATGGCTGCATTTTTATAAGCTAAACTGGGATCACTTCACTTCTGTCTAGCTTTTTTCACATGTTTTTCCAACCAGAGCAGAATTGGAACTAGCCAGCTTCTAGTTCCAATTTTCTTTGCTGATCTCAAATCATTACTTCCATGCTTCAGCAACTCCTGAGCAGCAGAAAAACTCAGATGAGCCAGTCAGCCAAGTGACTGCACCTTGTTTTTTTAAAAATAAATTTTAAAGTTATTTTTTTTTTTCCAATTGCTGTCAGAAACCTAGATCAGCATGTCAGTATCTTTTCTGGCTTTGTCTTTTTTGCAAAAAGAACCAAGAAACTGCAATATTTTCCAGCCTTCTTCAGCTGAATTGAAGATTTGATCGATGCGGCTTAAAGGGCTTAAAGTTAGTTCAGCAAGACTTTCCAGATTCCAGATAGAAGTCTCATAACGGAGGGGGAAGTGAGGAGATGAAGCTGCTTTTGCTGTTATCAGAGTTGAAATACAACCTGCACTGTTGAATGTGAAGTGGAGGCTGCTGACATGTTTTATCTGTGCTGCTCTGTCTCCTCCTGCTGGTGATCCTACTTGCCTGTTTGCCGTTGTGAGTAACAGAGGACAGGATGGTGCGAAGCGTCTTGAAGCCCATGGCGATGTCCAGCAGGTGGGCAGCGAAGAAGAAGTTGTTGAAGTGTCCAAAAAAGGACATGGTGGTATACCAGATCAGATACAGGAAATTCTACAAAGACAATAAAAACATTATTCATTAGTATTGTGTTTTTTTTTTTTTAACAACATGAGATAAAGGATAATGTTAAAGTTAATGTTAAAGGATAAGGATAATGTTGCACTCTGACTTTAGAAAGTTATTAAACTTACAGAATTTACAGCATTAACCAAAATTGTGGCCTCTTTATTTTTCCCTTAACTTTTTACTCTGTTGTCCTGAATGTTTTCCAGATCCTTAATATTCATGAAAATAGGAACAAATCCACAGAAACATACTTACATTGTCAGTCAAAACCACCCCAACTTTCCAGATATGGTACTTTGTATCAATGGAGCTCAGCCTGTCAATAAGAAAACATGTTAAACTACAATAACTGCACTGCAATGCATCTATTGTCACAAGAATCAAAATTTTAAGTGACATGTATACATATGAGCATTAAAAATCTGATTAGCAGAATCTGGCTTTCTTAAAAACCTTCTGTGCTCAATTTAGTATAGAAGCAGACATAAGTTCCCATAAATTCAGTTAATCCATCTTATGCTAATGGTGAAATGTGGATAATAGTTTTCAGTTGACATTTATACCTAAAACCCAAAAGCACCAGAACAAGTTTTTCCCTTCTCAAGTCAGTTAATGAAACCTTCAGGCCCAAGTCAAGTTCCAATTAAAAAAAACAAACAAAAATATAGTTAGTATGGTGGTTGATCAGTACCAATGACTAAATGATTACTTGGCGTAGTGTCAAAATCTCTGCTGTTTTTTGACAGAAAAACAAAGATTTTTAATATACAGTACAAAGCAAAAACAAGCTTCAGTTCTCACCAGGAGAGCAGTGAGGCTTCCCTCTCCACCGTCTCCACTGTGGGATCAAAGTCCAGAGCACTCTTATCCAACCCCAAGAGCTCAGCAATGCGTTCGGCTCCATATAGGTCACCGTATTTGTTGATCACCTACAGGGAGGGAAAACATCACCACCAAACTGAGCAAAAAAAAAAAAAAAAAAAATCTACGTTCCAGAGACAATGTGACAATAGTGATAATGTAAAAGTCAGTGGTTTTAATGTAAGATCCCAGCTAATTAGATAGTATTTCTGTGCGAGCTTTGACCTTTTATGATGAACTTTACAAAGTCAAATATATGATTCATTATAAACTGGGATTGTCTGCTTCCTTCAAACTCACTTTGCGTTTGATGAACTTGTCCCAGTAGTTGCTGGGGAATGACCTGCAAAATAATGTTTTATAAAAAGCATCTCAAAAGGAATTTTAATTTGCATTATACACTGAAGGACTTTCCTTCCAAAAACTGCCTATATTATGGCATGTGAGGAGAGTTTGTCAGTTTTAAAAGACAGAAATAATATTAGAGGAAGTGATATGCATGATACTCTGCATTGGCAAGGAAAAGATCTTACTGCAGATTTTGTTAACACCAAGCATGAAGGGTGTCAAAGACTCACGGCGTGTTGATGACTAATCTGTCCCATTGGCCCTTGATGTCATCGTCAGACGGTTGTTCGGTGATGTAGAGACCATCAAATTCAAGTTTCCTAGCAATCTCCTTTTCCCTCTTAAAGACCACCAAAGGAACCTAAAGGTAAAACATCACAATTGGTGAGAGGAGTGATCTGTAGCTAAAACTGTGACCTTCATGTACACATTAGTGTCATCTGCAACAAATCATTCTCGGTTACGAGGAGGAAGAATGTTTAAGTAATCCTTACCTTCAGACAGTAATAACCCACTAAACAGAGGAGGGAGATGACGGTGTGGAATATGGCCAGGAAGCGCAAGGTTGGTAACATGTAGCCGGTGCTCTCCTGAAGAACAAACTCATCCATGTCGAAAAGTGTGTCCTCATCGTCCTCCTCATCGCCACCCCAGCGGTTTACGTCATCTTCTTCTTCATCTGCTTCTGCAGTGACCTGAAGCACAAACGCCACAACATTCACACAATGAATAAGCTTCCTATGGTAATGCTCATCCTTATGATTCTCTCTTGACACCCCCCCCCCCCNCCACTATACACTTCTCACATTTGCAAGAAAGTTTCACCTTTTGTTTATTAGTTTCCCTAAAATGTTTGCTAGCATTGTTAGCAATCTTGCACATGAAAACCAAAGCATTCAGTCAAGGATTTAATGATTTAAGATGCTACAGTCTGGAGGAGTGAAATTCCAACACAGAGGACCTTTTCCCTCAGCGTCGGCTGTCTGAGTCTCATTGAGGCCTGAGTTACTTCATTACCTTGTAGAAGAGTAGAATGAAATTGATGGCAAAACACACAAACAGAGCCAGGAAACGCAGGTTGTAGAAGTTGCGAGCCAGGTAGTTCTGGAAGTAAAGAGATTAAGAGTTTGTAACTGTCCATGTACAGTTCTGTGCTAACATGCATACCAGAGGACCGGTTAGAGGAAAGGACAGTGCTCCCCCTTAAGATACTATGAAATTATGAAGGAATGCCAGGACTCACCAGCATTTTGTTCAGATAGACATCAAAAGCAGCAAAGATGGTTGACATGAAGGCAGGCGCCGCCTCCTTTCGCTGACTTGAAGTAGACCTGGGCTTCTCCTCCACCACTTGCTCCTTAGACTCCTCCTCCTTCGGTTTATCCTCCTTCTCCTGATTCTCTGTGCTGTACAAGTTATATTTGCTTTTGGTTTTTAGTTCTTTTTCACTCTCATCAACAATTATTTTTCCACTTATTCAGTGTTACTCACTCTGCTTTCTCTGGTTCGCTCTCTGGGGTTTCGGCAGGCTTGGCAGCAGCTTTCTGCTTGGGGGGAAATGAAAATAATATATTCATGAGGTGAAAGGGATCAACAGGAAGCGATAGTGAAAAGACATCTTCAAGGGGTTCTTAAGAGTCTTAAATCATACATACATGTAAAAAAAAATGTTACTAAAGAAAAAGATATTTAACAAACCTTTTTGTGTTCAACAGATGAGCTCTCGCCACTCTGCTCAGAAACGTCACCCAGGCCAAGCTCAGGCGCATGCTTTCCTCCTTCCTTCTTAGGCGTCAGCATTTCCAACATCATGTCAGCCTCTGCTTTGTCAGATGGCGGTACCATGGCTATATCTGAGCTTCCTGATAACTCTATGGCCTCCACTTTCTCTCCTTCGATCACATCACCGTGGATACCAAACTGAGTTGGGTCGGGCATGTTTCCGAGGATGTCTGTCACTTTAATGTTCTTTGCTCCTTCGACCAGGCCGCCACCAAACATTGAAGACCAGATGATATGGAAGAAACCAAAGATCAGGCTGTAGATTCCTTTAAAGAAGCCAGTAAAGAGCATCCAGAAGAAGGAGAAGAAGCCTGTGATCATCTCCCTGATGCTCAACTTCTTGACTTTCTTGAACTGCTTGCGGATGTTTTTAATGGAAAATAGCTGGCGGACGTGAGCAATGTTCTTCTTGACGGAGCGGCATGCAGTGGTGAAGGCAGATGCCGACTCCAGGGCGCCATCTTCCTCGCCACCTGCCAAATCTTCCAGAATGCTGTGTCCTTCCTCCTCTTCCTCCTCCTCTGGTACTTCAACCACGTCTGGCTCGGAGATCTGCGAGGCCAACTGCATCTCAAAGATTGTGTCCTCACAAAAATTAACAAACATCTCCATCTTCTCGCTCTCCGCTCCCTCATTGACCACGTCAAAGATGAACTGCCGCTTAGACTCTTTGACCTGCGGCTTCTCCCACTGCTCACGGCTCGATTCGCTAATCTCAAAGTACACCCTCTCGATACGTTTTGCACTGCCCATGATTTCAATACGCCCCAGATAAGGCTCAAAGTAACTGAGTACACTCTCTGCCAAGTCCAAGAAGGTGGCAAGTCGGGAGTCATTTGGCATGTGCTCAGACAGGTTAGTCAGCAGCACCGCCACGTTGAAGCCAATATCTTTGGCTGGCTCGTGGAATCGCTCCACAAACTCCTTGTAGTTGAACATGTCGTTCTCATCAGCCTCTGCACAGGAAAGCAGGAACTCAATCTCTGACTGGCTGTATTGTTTCTGGGTTTCCATGGACTTTTGGAACTCCTTCTTAGAAATAATGCCCTTACACTCAGGGTCGTACTCCCTAAAGTTGTCAGAGGTTGTCAGGTCCTTCAGCTTCAGGAACATGTCAAAGAACTTGAGGATCATTTCCACATTGTTAGAAGACTCCACCAGCGTGTCAACCATCTGCTTTCCAATTGTTCCATTCACCACATTACCTGAGAAGGTAGCACACATGGTGGTTTCCAATTCAAATCAGGAATTAAATACAAACACAAATTGGTTTCTGCAATTTTGAATGTACTGGGAACAATACAACTCTCAGGGTATATAGCTATTTAATAATAAGAACCGTGATTTTTTGATGAATGACTATAATATTCTAAAAAGTATGTGTGAAAGAAATATTGTTTTCATTTGCCGATTATTTGGAGAAAGCATGGAATTTGAGAAAATGCACTGTACCAATGAAGACTGTTTGCAATAAGTTTGTTTATGGAGCCGGAAACGTTATGTTTATATGAAAACTGTGTCTTGTAACCCCATGAGGGGTGGGCCGTAAGGTAAAGACACGTAAGATTCAATTCAATGTAGATAGATAGATAGATAGATAGATAGATAGATAGATAGATAGATAGATAGATAGATAGATAGATATCGTTTACAGCTACAAATATCTTGCTCTGTCAAATAATTCTAAAATTCAAAAACGGCACCCTGCTCTTACCCTCCAGCAATGACAGCAACATGACAACCATGTCTTTCTGTAAATCCATCAGCTCCTTCAGCAGCTCAATCTGACTGGAGTCCTACAAAGACATTAAGACCTTTTTCATAAGATCTGCTCTGGAAGAGCTTCCCCATGTAATATCTCATTTTGTTTGCATTTCAAATTTTGCCATGTGTTGTTACTGCCTCAGTTGTACATCATTAAACAATGTATCTCTAGTCCCTCCAGTCTATATCTACAGCATAGATCAAATTATAAGAAATGCAAGGTGCAGTGTACCTGTGATAGCTTCATCTGCATATTGGCAAACACATGCAAAAAGCCTACAACCGCATCCCATAGTCTGCTATGAGCCAGACTCTGCTGGTTCCCAATACACGGACCCTGCAGGAGGATGAGCAGGATGGATAGATGGGAAAGAGGAAACAAAAACATCACAAACAAGAAAGTATTAAACTAAAAGTAGTAGGATAATGAAAGCAATTTGTCTTTGGGTCTTACCTGAATATACTCAGTTAGTGAATTGAATATCTGCTTGGCTACAGACAGAGCTTTGGAGAAGTTGATTTTTCCAGTGTCGTCAATGATGTCTTTGCCAGAATAATACCAGTAGAAGTCACTGATAGATTCCTAAAAAGCAAGATCACATTAGTATACAGCTGAAAAAAAGAAAAAAAAACCCCAAAAAACACAAACTCTGATGACAATGATAATGAAGAGGTGGTTGTGATAGTTTGTGTTTTCATTTTTTAGGTTTGCGTTTGTCTTTTGCACACCTGAAGGCGGAGTAGATAGTCCACAGTGCTGATAATGATGTTGACTGTGGTTGTGTTTCCAGTTTGGGTCCTCAGGAAGTTCTGGAAATCTAACAAAAGTTTTATCTTGTATTTCATTCTTATCAGTATTCTTTCACTGTGTTATTTAATAGAACAAGGTACAAACAATGCAATACTCAACGCAATACAATATTTGATCAAAAGGCATGAGTTTAAAGTGACCTCACCTCCATTGTGCCCCTCACACAGAAGTTGCAAAAACCGGAATAGATCTTTAGTAAACTCATCATTCTGTAGCACCTTAGAACCTTTGAAGGAAATAAATCTTGATGAACATAGCTCCAATGTCATACATTATAATTAATAAGTCATTATTAATTCAATTTGAGTACCAATAATATGGAAAAAGTCCCATCGGAAGCGATTAATATGAAGCAAGCAGGTCAGGCTTCATTTTCAAAAACATATTTTGAAGTCCAGGGCCTTTAGATTGCAGGTTCAAACTGAATCCAAAGTGCTGACTGTAAAAATGCTCTTACTTTAACACTAGGACATTTCCATAAGCTGGAGGTAGCCTGATAACTTTCACATGCAGGACAAGATTGGCCTGATGTGGTTATGTAATCCACTTTGAATAAACCACATAATCCATTCAACAGAGCTGAGCAGAATACATTTCCGTAAGCAGATAACACCATGTGAAAGTTAGACATCTGTATGGAAACCAGCTTTGTGAAATAGGCCCCACTTCCAAAGCAAGCCAAAGCTTTGCTGAGGCTGTGAATGAGTCCGCAAACCTTCAGTCAAACCCCTGGGAGGTGGTTTTGATAGTCTTACAACAACAGATTTGAGCCTCAGTAATGGGATTTGCATTAGTACATGTCAACATGAAGGGGATGGTAACAAATATCACACAAAGGACAGGCAATGAATTCTAGATCCACTTCTTGCGTACAAGCATGCACAATGTGTCCCTGGGCATGGGGAGGGAGCTTGGAGGGCTGGGTACCAAATAAAGCAGTGAGTGTGAACCACAGATATGGAGGAGACATTCAGGGTGGGAGCATAGCCATATCAGGACAATCTAAATTTGCTATTTACCCCGCTCAGTGTGGACTGCCATCGATGGTTTTTTTTTGTTTTTTTTTAATGACAGGAAGGAGACAAACAATACACAAAGACATAAGCAAAAAGAGAAGACATTGAGTTACAGTACAAAGAGATATGAAAATATCAGCTACGACTCAAAACAATGTCATGCAAGTCAAAAAAAAATTTGATTTAGGAAGGACGATTGGGGAAAAATCATAACCCACTGGTCTGGGTTTTGCCTATGTTGTGTAATGTGATGAGTAACAAATGTAAAGTCAGTCACGGTGAAAATTTCAGAACGGTAACAGAGACACAAGTAGTAACAGTGGATTGTTAAACACAGAACTTGGTGAAAGTGTTTAGCAGAGGATTGAAGGATGAAGAGACAGACAGTTTGATGTCAAAGTGACAAGTGAAGAGTCTATGCATGTGTGTGTTTGTGTGTGTGTGTCTATGTGTTGGAGAGTTGAAGAGTGACAGAAGGCTTTCAATTAATGCTGGACCATGTCCTCTGTGACATTTTGTACTGACAGATCAATCAGAGTTCGATGCTCTAATACATGACGGGATACATCCTACAAATCAATACCCACCTCAATGCCATCACACTACTGCTGCTTAAAAGACTGAATCAGGACTGCAGCAGCACTGTGCACACTGAATGAAAACAGACTCTTTTTTTCTTTAAGCTCCTTGATCTCAAGTATTGCGGCTTTAACAATTTTCAACACGTATTCTACAAAATTACATATGAAAATGAGAACAATAAAAGTGTAATATATCTCCTTAAAAATTGCTTCAAAGGTGATTTGATCCTTTATTAAATCCCTGAATACCTGCTACATAGTACAAGAAAAAGAAGATATTAAAACACCAAATTACTCACTTCAGTGATTCAATGACTGTAGCTTAATTTGCTAGCAATTAAATTTGAGGCTCATTTCTCTGCTGGGGCCACACAGAAATTACAAAAATAGGCGCTAGCATTTATGAAAAGCTCTGAATGGAACCTGAGGAACTGGAACAGTAATACACATGTAGTTGTCATGGTTCAGCATTAGCTTCATATGTGAAGGGAAGAAGGCTGGAATAGAACGGCTTTGGTAAATAAAAAGTAAAAAAAAAATTTTAAAAAAACCCAAATGTGTTAACAACAGGCATTCACTGAACTTAAACTTAAAATGGTGGAAACTATGTGATGCTAGAACAGCACAAGAGGAATATATAGAGTATCAAAGACATGTCTTCACTTACTTGATCCTTCCTCTGTCACCATGCCAAGTCCTTCTGCTTTATTCTGCCTCTCAAATGCATTCAAGTCCAGGACACTATGAGAGGGAGATCAAAGGTCAGACAAGCTCCTAATGTCTGAGAACAAGTTCCTTTTCCTGTGCTGCAGCATCACAGTACCTGCAAGACTGCATAAGTCCTGAGAGACTCTTGAAAAAACCTGCATCTCTTTTCTCTTTCAGGTAATCAAGCATTTTCTGGGAGATGAGAGGGAAAAAGCCTTAAACATCTTCCAATTGTATACATATCAGTGTATATTCTGGTAGATGTGCATAATGTTTACTATAGCTAATCTTTGATAACCAAGCTTAATTTTTTAACATTAAACTACTGTATCTTGCCCAAGCACATATCTTATTCACAACTTTTTAACTAATCAAATTTTAAATACAGTATGTTGAACACTAAATGGACGAATGTTGACTAGTTGAGCAGCGTGATCAGACCTGCTGAACTTGCACGTTGCCTCCGTTTAGGATGGAGATGCCCAGTTTGAGGGTACAGGTCACCATGGGGCCCAGACGACCTGATAGGAGAAGAGGAGCGTAAGGAAAAAAGCTTCAAATCAGGGCAGGAAGAACATGGAAGGGAACAACATGGTATAAAAAATGAAACAAATACCAAGAATGCAGGCTTCTGTTTATATATGAATATGTTTGTATAAAGTCAACAGTGCAGGTTTGCCATGGTGCTTCAAATAAGATTGGATCAATCCAAGTTTTTCTCAAAATTTACAGTATGCCAACACCAACATTCTAACCTTATTAGATCAACATTACCTGTAGCTCTTCTGGGTTATATTCCCGACAAGAAGTTTCCAGTGTTTCCTCCAGGATTTACTTGTCAGGGATTTTAAAAAACATCTTTGCAAACACAACTTGACAATCATAAGCTAAAACTCTCCATTTAACCCCAAATCATTAAACTCTTGGAGTGGCAGCTGTTTAATCCACCACAGCTATTCAATAGAGGAAATAAAATACATTTATTTCTTTAAATACTTAATTTACAAAAAAAAACAACTAAATTACTTATACCAAATTATTTATTATTCTGATACTCCAAAGGTATATTTTAGGTAGAACTTAAACAGCCACGTGTCCGACTACAAAGAGCAGGAAACTGACTGCCTACTGGTGTTACATAATTTAGGATTAAAGTGTAAATCAGTGAATTGACTTGAACATTTAGATTCTCATCACCTTTACGTTTTTAAATAATCTTTATTAAATTTTCAAAATTATACAAAATCATCACCTTTACTCGCTCCCATCATCTGCAGCACCATCTCAGCAGCCCCACGAGCGTGCAGCCTTGCCTGCTGATACAGGATCTTCTGCTTTTCCATCTCCTTTTCCTGAANCACACACACACACACACACACACACACACACACACACACACACACACAGAGGAAACACAAACATTATCTACATGATACCATACACTATCATCAGCAGTAGTGAGAAGAAACCAAATTAGAGTCAGAAACTCTCACTTCTAGAATCTGAAAGATTATCTCTGTACACATAAACATGGAACAACTTTATCTTGTACATAAATCGACAAAAGATCAACAAAATCAATGGATTTTGGTCAGAAATCTCCTGCCAAAATAATTAGGAACCATAAGGTAAGGCTTGATCCTAAAAAAAACCCTCCAAAAACTAAAATCACACTTGTGAAACCCATGTTGAAACTCAAATTAAACTGAATGCTGAATTAAATATTGAAAACTAAACATAAAAATGAAAGTAAAATCCCAAATCTGACTTTTGACAGACAATACAAAAGCAAGACTGTACTTCAAAAGTCTTCTCTTTCCCTTCCTCCTCTTCTTCCTCTTCATCCTCTGCACAGCTCTGAGGATGTAAACAAAGGTCAGCATTCAAAGGTTCATGCTGTTTGAGTTCAACATAAGAGTAGAATGTGGCACCAGAATTGTTTATTATGAGCAGAAAGTTAGTGCACTACCTTTGCCATCATGTCTGCGTACGCCATATACAAAGGATCTATCTCCAGGTGACTGAAAAGAAAGCAAAGTCAAGTCACACTGTAGCTTAGTAACCAAATTTCTATGAAAATCACACATTTGTATTTGTGAAATGTACCTTTAAATATGGACAATATATATACAGCATTTTTTTTAAATTGAAGGGTACATATTGTGTTTTTTTTTTTTTTTTTNTTTTTTTTTTTTTTTTTTAATTTTCCTCATTTTACAGTGTAATATCACTGAAATGAACTTTGTCAGAAATTGAAAAACTTGAGAAATGCATCCAGTAAGACAAACTTATAGGGTCATAAACTACCCTGAAAGCTTAGGTTTTATTTATTTATTTATTTTTTGATTGGTTCTTTACTGTTAACCACCTACACACCTGGTTAGACACATCCACAAAGTATGAGGCTAGTGTGTCTCTGGCCAGCATCTGCCATGGTTTGGCCAGTCAGAACAAAGGGAAGGGGATTTAAAGAGACAGTATCTATAGCTGCTTGTTTTCACTGAGTGTGCACAGCAATGCTGCAGCAGAAGTGGCTCAATGTGTTTTTTTGTTGTTGTTGTTGCTGTTTTTTTCCACAAAAAAAACATAGAAGAGATTTATACTGAGGGCTTATTCATCATAATACAGACTTGTTCTCATATTCACTTCTTTTTTTTTTTTTTTTTTTTACTCTCACCTTCTCTCTGTTAGAGCACTGTGGCTGAAGTGGAGGATAAGTTGGTGCAGAGGGTCTGGCTTGGTCTCAGCCACCTCCTCTTCCTCCTCCTCCATAATCTTCATCGGCGTTTTCTGCCAGAGGCAGTAGACAGTTAGCTCTGCCCAAGTGTCATTAGTTATCACCATATCTTTAATACATCACAATATTAAATCATTTTACCAATACATCATTAACATTTAACTAGCACTGACATGCAGATGAGGTTTTGTCATGTCATGGACATTATCGTGGAGAATGAACAGTGTTGGAACCAGTTTCCAAATCCATGCATGTTACAGCAAACACGTGCGATCATGAAGCCATTTGGTGATATGACTATGAACATGAAGAATGATTTCCTCACGGTACACAAGTTCGACACAGGTGGGACTATCACAACAATAGCCTAATCTGAGAGGTAACTCCTCACATTTGATGAAATTAAGCTGCTAATAAAAATGTCATTTTCCTCACATGAATAAAAACCTGATATATTGAGCTACTGTCAAAGGCTGTCATACTCGATCAATTCGACTTACTAACAGTCTGAATATCTCAATTAATTTGCTATACATCGAATATGAAACGTGATCTTCACGACTACGCGAGCATGCCACTGACATCACGGCCACAGAATGGAACGTCACCTTCACCACTCACACTACAGACTTACAGAGTACAGCGACATGACAACTGATGGGTTGGTTCCAAATCGGACAGCCAGACAGCTAGTGAGTCTCCTAGTGAAAGGCCCTGCTTACCCCTGCTTTCAGATAGCCATAGCCTGCTTTTCTAGAGCTGAGAGCGCTGGAGCTGGCCCTGGCCCTGTGTCTCCTGAGTTGATCATGCAGCCTCTGACCCCTGACGGATCTCTGTTTGAAGGGTTTTGCACGCCTAGAACGGGAGCCCCTGGGTGCTTTGGTCCCCAGCCGGGCGCGCTCCCAAGGCTCAACAGGAGCTGAGCTAAAGAAGCATTCAGCAGACAGGACTGGCAGAGGAGTGCCAACGCAGGGCACGAGGGACGAGGGCAAGGCGAGCCCAGTACTTACTGCCAGATCCTGAACTAGTTTCTCCTCAAAAGAGTACTCCTCTGCCTCTATCCATAGTCTCTGATAGGCCGGGATGAAGAGATTGATAGCGCGATGCCTGGGGAGGGGTNCTCCTCTGCCTCTATCCATAGTCTCTGATAGGCCGGGATGAAGAGGTTGATAGCGCGATGCCTGGGGAGGGGTAGGTGAGGAGAGGTAGGGAGGAATGGAGGGGAGTGGGGAGGGAGGTAGAGTGGCATTAGGGTTGGTTCTGGTGAGTTTTAGGAGGAGATAGGAAGGAGAGATGAGGAGCGGAGGAGGATTACAGGAAGTGCATTTCAGGAGGGGGGGGGGGGNGAGAGTGACTGTTCGATGTGGGACCCACTGGCTCTTCTGACTGGTCACATTTGGACAGTGAATTAAGTAGTTTTAAAATTCATTAGAGGCACATATACACTTTAGGGTGACTTGACATTTTCTAACATTTTCAACATTTTACTCTAAAGCAATCTCGCCAGTGACAACCACTGCTTCTATTTTTTTTTCCATTATCATATGTAAATCACACATTTTACTTAACTAAGACAAATGGATGCACTATAAAATTACATTACATTTAACAAAATGTCAGATGACAAAGGGTNAAAAAAAAAAAAAAAAAAAAAAAAAAAAAAAAAAATCAATCTTGCAGCAGAAGGCTTACACTGTGTTACCGCTTTCCTAACAAGGTTTATTGAGATGTTTCAGACAATTCTTGCTTATTCTATCTGACCAATCAGAATCAACAGTGCAGAAACACTTGGTTCATAGGCACAGGTTGGTCCACAGCCTGGAGGGATGGAGGGGTTTGGATAGATGAAGCATTCGCTCTGTAGTTTCACATTACCGTCAGCAAGGAGAACAGGCGGTCAAAGCTGGAGGCTTTGAATGCCCTTTCCAGCCAAACCTCCCGATAGCCATTCAGGAAGTAATTATTATTTTTGTATCTGAGAGAGGATGGTGAAATGTTATGCAAGAAAACAACACAGAGGAGAGAATGTCATTAGGGAGGTTATGAGGGGTTTACACGGCTACACAATCATGAAATATGCCCCAGCCATCCCCCCCCACCCTGCTCCTTGATTGTTTGTTATGTACGGTTAGATTGAGACAAAGTGATGTCNCATCCCCCCCCACCCTGCTCCTTGATTGTTTGTTATGTACGGTTAGATTGAGACAAAGTGATGTCTAAATTGGGTTGTGTAAACAGAGCATGTCAATATTTAATTATTGACATTTTTATATACATTTCCAAAAGGTGTGATGGGTGTAAAAGAATGTAAGGCTCACCTGGGTAGATTGTAGAGAGGAGCCATGCGGAAACAAGCCACCACAGCTCGCTTACGCTGTTTAGAGAGCAGCTTCTGCCAAACACACTTCTTGTTCCTCAGAGGCTGTTCCACCTTACAAACAAGGACATTAATATGGTTAACATAACAAATCAGCTGTAGAGTTTCATACCAGAAGTTTAACCTCATTTAATGATTAACTACAAGGTGTCATACCCACAAAGTAAAAAATTTTTCAAAATTTACCCCAAAATAAAAACAAGAACACGGCAATCTGAGTTATATGTCCCCTTTAAAAAGTGTTTCTTTTTGTGCACACTCTACTGCAGTATGTGTGAAGAACAACCAAATGTTAATTTTTGTATCCTGAGTGTTTAATGAGCATAAATTCAAGTGTTAATAGTCTTGTGTTTTTACCTGCTCCAAATGGAAGACCGCAGCGGAGATGCTCTGAACTCGATCCACAGTGTATTCTGGATCTGCTGGTTCCTCGCTCTTCGCCATCACGTTCTTGTACAGGTTAATCTGCCACTGGACTGCTGGGTCATCACACTACACACAAAAACGAACCAAGCATAGTGACAAAGGACACAAAAAAGTACAAATACATCTATTATTACTGCTTCTGTTGCTTTTATGACTTAACTGAAAATCAGAATCTGAGGGTCAAACTTTATTTTAATAAACATGCATTTGTTTTTACATTATAATATACTACTGTACTTACCTTTTCCTGTAGATGGAGATTCTGACGCAAGTGCTCCTTCACCTCTTCATCTGTGTCTTTCTATGATGGGAAAAGGTTGTAATGATATAAATGTTGCAAAGCTGCAGGGTTATCTTCCTATATATTAAACTGTTAAGAATCAAGACCACTCACGTGTACTCACATATATAAACACAACCACTGTAATTCTACAAAATGAATACCAAGCTAGCAAGTTAGCAAACATGCTACCTATAATAGTTTCCACAGACTTAATAAACTGCTAAAAGTCCCTAAACTGACGTGGTTAACTCAAAATCTCAAAACCCATATACTGAAATACAACAATGAACACAAAATTGATAACACAAGGATATTTTACACACCCAAACTGCAGCCACAAGTACAACCCTGTTATGTGCTACCTGAAGCTAGCTTAAGTACATTGCTACCTGCTACCTGAAGCTAGCTTGATAACTACATTGCTAACTGCTATCTGAAGCTAGCTTGTTAACACAATTCTTCTTTTGCTGCCTTTTTGGTGGCTCGCAAACAGCATAAATTTGCATACCACCACCTGCTATACCTGAGTATACGCACAACGTCTGCAACCTGAAGCTAGCATGGCTAACAAACAGAACAAAATAAGCCTTAGAAATTTTAGAAAATTGCTTATAAACATGTTTTATTGTTATGGTAGTAATGCCACTGATATCAATAAGCCTTTAGCAGTATCAGAAAACATTAAAAACTTAGATTTCTGTTTTTAGTGTGTGCATTAAAAAATGTGTCATTGGTCCTGATGATATACCTGTAGAGGTATGGAAGTGTCTAGGAGAGGTGGCAGTAGAGTTTTTG
>VXCM01000802.1:0-42873 GCA_014773175.1 Lucifuga dentata
TATTCGGGCTTGGGACCGGCACAAGGTGGACACTGGCTTGTGCCCCCTTGAGGCTGCATTAGAATTTTTTTATGATTATTAGGTGATATATGTAAACCCTTAGATGGACATGTTATGAACACCAACATTTGTAGTGAATTCAACTCATCCAACTTCTAGAAGTGGCTTTTATGTGGATGCACATTTCAACAAGAAGGTATTCCAAGAGTGCAAACCTCCGCCAAGCATTTTATAGGCTAAAAACTTTTAAATTTTATAGGCTTCTGCTGGATTCTGGATTCAGAATATGATCTGAATCATCTCCAAAATCTAATCACTTCTCTCTCAATATTATCAATCTGTACTTCAAATTAACTTTTTGAGATATCCTGCTAGAAAACACACAAATAGAGGTAACAACATCTGTCAGTCTCCAAAACCATAAGAAACAGGTATTCCTGTATAGAGCCGTGCACAGATATTTTGAGGGGCAGCTAACACTATTTACAAGGAACTCTCTCTCTCTCTCTCTCTCTCTCTCTCTCTCTCTCTACTATTATAAATTCAACAATTTATTTTAGATACTTACAACTATTTAGATTACCCCACATGCTGTTCTGTTGATAGATGGTTTCTTTTGTTTTCAGCAATTTCAAAGCAAAACCTTTCTATTTGGTAGCATCTTCGGGAATACCTTTATGACCTCATCACTGTTTGAGAGGATCACATAAAGCAAACGAGCATATTAAAGAATGTCTGTTTATTGCCAAACATTCACCAGTATTGTTTGTAAATCACAAAAAACAGTGAACATGCACTTGATCACACCTCTTGCAAAAGTACAACCATGTCTGCTTTTCTTCTGAAATGTGACTCCTCCTGATTGATGACAGGTCCTGCACAGGAGAAAACCTTCTCAGATGGTGGCAATGATGCCTTTGTGCACAGGCAGCGGTGGTTCTAGGCGGCACTTAAGCTGTAACATGCAAAGCAAACACACACACACACACACACTCACTCAAAGGGCATTACAAGATCACACAACAATGGTTCCCAACTCAGCTCAAGCTCTCTAAGAAGACAAAAAAAAAAAAAAAAAAAAAAATTCCCTTCCCTTCCCTAAAAAACTTTATCATATAAGGAAAAAATTGGAAGAAACCTTGGGAGAGACAATTCAAAAAAAGATTCCCTCTCCTCAAACACCCAGGTGTGCAATAGATTGGGAAACAGGCAAATTACAAAAACACAAAACACAATGACATGCATGTGCGCGCACACACACACACACACACACACACACACACACACACGTGAGGGATGCATTGTGTTGGTAGAAATGGGACGTGCATGGTTTTCTTCTTTCTGCTCAGGTAATTGGGCTCAGGATGGGGACATGCACAGGTCCCGGTCATATTATGCACTCATGACAGTCAAATCTGATGGTGAAATTAAAATAATTTCAATAAAATCCAACCAGCGGAGAGACAGAGAGGAAAGAGAGACAGGATAGAGAAAGACAGATGCACTTAACTGTATCTGTCTGTCTCTCTGTTTCTATCTCTCGCTCTGTCTCTTTCTCTTTGTCTCTCTCTGTCAGCTGTCTCTTTGTTTTGCCAGACTGCCTGACATTTTATAATTTTTATGATGTTGTTTTTTAAAATTTGTTCTCATATTAAATTATAGTAATTACAGTTCTGCAGCAGGAACAACAACAGCAATTATTATTATATATGAAATTATTCTAGAGGGGCACCTCAGCCAATGAGGACAAAGGAGCAACTGTAGCCCCCCCCCCCTNGCCCCCCCCCCCATGTATGTATGTATGTTCCTGTATGTGGCACTGCAACCACAGTCAGGCAGACTGAATAAATACATAAATATAACTTAAATAAAACAACCACATGCTTCATCAAAGCCCATTTAATTATTAATTTGAACCTTCTGAAGAATTCATGATTAGTATTAATTTTTACAATTTTGTTATTAATTCCAGAATGACCCATAAAACTGATTATTAGGTTGTTTTTCATTTGCAAGTATTTTAAGGTCGAGCTTACTCTATTGCTACTAGTTTGCTTCCATTATTATTATTTTTTTTGTTTTTATATTTAAATCACAGAGTAATGGCCTCAAAGCAAATGAAAAGAAGCTGCTTTGGAAGAAGCAGTGGGATTTAATTAGGCAGAGAGATACTTTATAAAGTTGAGAAAAATGATATTTTTTAGAGAGGTGTACACGCCAAGGACCTGACCAGTTTTTCAGTCCCAATTTCTGGGAACTGGTTAATTATAAGAAACAAGATGTGGAGTTTCAGGCAGTAGAAATGAAAATGGAGAAGGTAGACATGTTGGTAGTTGTTTATTCGGTGCAAAGAAACTTTTTTGTGGTAAGACAGGATTTATAGTATCATACTGTTCGCTGATAATGACAGGTTGTCTCTGGAAAGAGCTAATTACCTGATTCCATGACTAACACATCATTAAAGTGAGGCTTTGCTTTGTCAAAAACAGAATAAACATCTTTTAAGAAGACAGAGATAAGGCATCAACCAGCACCAAACTTCCACCATGATATTATACATGTAGATTACAGTAACTCCAGCGTCATGTGCTGTGCTGAAATTGGTTTCTGGAATGCATCAGGTCACTGGTCCTCAATGCAGGGAAAGATCCATACCTTAATTTTCCATTTGAATTCCTCCTAATGGATATTTTAATACTTTTATTACCTAGCAGCATTGTGCTGGAGGCCAATATTAATTTGCAATTAAACTATCAACCCTCATTAACAAAGGACATTGAATAAATTAGGCTGCATATTTGTCACTGAATCGACTTGTGCTTGATGCTGACATTGCATGTTAGCGATGTTATCATATAAACTCCCCTCCACACTTTCCGGCACTCTACTCAGGAACAACTGGATGTGTTGCTTCAGGGCATATTTGTCCTTGTTTGTCCTTTGTCTACGCGTTTTTAGTTTTTTCTTATTGTTCTTTGTAGTATGTAAGTTTCAAGATGCTGATGTCATGGGGATATCTTGTGGCTCAAAAATGGTGGTCCTACATTGCACTGTGAAAGAAGTACAAAGAGGGAAATGACGCGCTGGTCAAAGTGACACTGTTAGTACCATTATGAATAAACCTTGGGAGAAAAAAACAACAACAACCCAAACTGAAGAGATGGAGGCAAAACATCTGAAACAGAATTTGTATCAAAGAAGAGTTGTGGCAGCAAAAGCGTGTTTATATGACATCTCCTCCAGCTGTTACCGCTCTCATTACCATGTCCACTCATAGACGGACACAGCACAGAGAGAAATAGTGGAGGAATCACAGGTTCCAGTGAGTAATGAGCCAGTCCACACTCTCCTCCTCCTCTGCTTTGGAGTTTTTTCGATACACAGAAGACAAAGATAGCTTCTTGTTTAGCTTCATTCTTTTCCACAACAGCAGCACAGATGGATGAGGCACGCAAATGCCATATTTTCTTTCAATTTGCATCATAGTCTATCAACATACAGTCTACAGGCATAAACTCAATGTCGTACCCAAGTTAATTAGACCCATGTCACACAACAAACTACAATGAACAATGAACTTATGTCTGTGATCTTGCAGTGTGTAGGAGCCTTAAGTTGGAAATTGATGCCAGAAAGACCAGTCCTCATGGTGACTGGCATGTTGGTTTGATACAGCTTCAGTACACTAGGGAGTCAATCCTGTTTCTGACAACATCAGTTAACTTCAAGCCTCAACAGTTTGACTCTTTTCCACCCAAAATTACTTTCCACAGCAACACAAAGGAAAAAATAATGACTTAAACCCACAAACACAGACAGTGGGGTGGCATGCTAAAGAGGCTGTTATGACTGTGATCATTCTGTGTTGTGTATTTTTTGCACTTTGTGTTTTCTCCCTGATTGACAAATAGCTGATGCGGCTCATCTGTGTGTATGTGTGTGTCTGAGTAGGGGTGGATGGCTTCTTTTGTTCACTCCAGTTTGCTCCCTGTTTTTGCCTAGCTAGGAAGGTGAGTTCCTGTATTTTGGTTTATTTTGGTAGGACAGAGTGTGAAACTAGTTAGTCCTGTTTTATTATTATTTTGGCCCTGTTCAACCTGAAGCCTTTAAGTCTCTGTGAAAGTAAGTCTGAGCTATCAAGTTATTGTTTGTTGTAAATAAATTATCACTTTCACTGGTACATCAGTCTCCTGTGTCTGGTTTTCTTTGACAAGTGGGGAAGAGACTCTCACCTTCATGTTGTGTCTTAGCCAACCCCTAGACAGGACATAACAGAGGCTAAGATGGAACAAAACTTTGGCTCCATTGCCATCTATCATTCTGGCTCATGCACGCTCTCATCAACCAAAACCATGAAATGAAATCCCCTTTCATTTACTACGTTTGTGTTTTATATGTTAGACAAGGTATTTAAGCTTACAAGTGTTATATCTCTTCAACATACTTCTGAAGTTACAGAAAGGTCTCTTTAATGTGTTAATGAGCCACTGACTCCTTATGTCACACCGTCATTCTATGGTCATTTAAAGTAACTACACGCCACAAATTCTACTTTAGCAATTCACAACAGTCTAAACTTTTTAGTTTTATCTTTGTAATCTTTAGAATAGTTACATGAACGTAGTAATAGATCCTAGTTAAGTAAAGATCATCTGATTTCACAATAGAGATAGAAGCAAAGGAAGCTACATTTTAAGATTTATGAGTTTATTTACCTTTTCAAAACAGCTACTGTGTTGCCAGTGTTTTATGGTTAACCTGTCTGCATGATGATTGCTTTAAAGAAAATGTTTCTAAATTTTAATTTATGAATATAGTGATTACAGTGTGAGCAGCCATATTGAATGATATTAATACTGAACTCAAGGATGCTTGTCCTACTTTCCGAGTAGGAATTCCAATTTGAGGTGGCGTTTTCTTTAACTTTTCCCAGTCAGACTTTGGACATTCCGAGTTCCAAGTGCAAGCTGAATACAGCATAACTAACCCTAATTTTAACCATAGTGTGTCTTCCAGTGAGGTGTGAGGTAGAGTGTGATTACATCTTGTTTTATTCTTGTCATAAAACCATTCCAATTATTTTGTCATCTAAAAAACATTAGCACAATTAGAGAGGACTCTTAAAGCCAGTGACCTGGCTCAATGATATCAGTTATACAGCAATATCTAGCTAAAGTTAACTAATATGCTAACCGTAACTCTTCACATAACCTGCTATCATTCATGAGCCGAAACAAACTCTGATTTTTAAGAAAATGGCTCCATGGTAAACCCAGTCATCGATTTGTCCTTTAAAGATTGTTCTCTCCAGACTTTGAATCTAAGTTTTTGTTGAATCAACCAATTTTGAACAAGATCAATAACTCATGGTAGCATTTGAATTATCACTGTGCATTACTGAAGATGAATTCTGTATATTCTGTTTGAATAAAACAGTTTTTCCCTGAGCACTACAAATGCACACCAAAGCTGAACTTTACCCAACCAGAACACAACCAACCCTGAAATAGAAACACTGGATAAATGTATTCAGACCAAGCTGAGGTTTTGAACTGTTCAGCTGCTTCTCATTTTTAGCTGCCCAAGTAGTTAGACTCATAAAATGCTTATACTCAGTACTGTAGCTGAACCAGGTTACAAGCTGTCAGTGGTAAATTGTTAATAACTTGGCACATGTTGCAGTGTGAACAGTCAGCAAAGTTTCTGTCAGATATGAAAGTTATCTTTAATATCTGGATCTTGTGTCAGAACTTTGATTTTTCAGGGTATCTGCAGCTAAATTTCTAATCACTTGTGTCAGTGTCAGCACAATTTCAACATATTTAGACTGTGACAAATGATTATTGTTATTAAGTTAAAATAATGTACTTAAAACTTCATTTGTGTCCATTTGGCCCACTGTTTATTTAAGGGGACATACAGATTTCCATGTGCTTATTTTTATTTAGGGATCTATTCATTTGCAGTGCTTTAATGTGTAAAAAAACACACTTATCCACTTGTTGCTGCAGCACCTCTATGCGCGATGAGTGGAAACAGACAGTTTTAGGTACTGTCTTCTCTTAGGAAAACCCCACTCTGTTCTGATTGAACAGCTGCATCAGGCCTGAATAGGCAATGCCAAGACGTAAACCACTGATGCTACTCAACACTTTCTCACTATCCTCATACTTGTTTGGTGTGTTCATGATGTGAGCTTTCCATGTTGATTATTTAAAAGATTTTCAAATATTTTTTTCAGAATAAAAGTTATGTTGCTTTAACTTGTATTTAGCAATTTTTAAATTATTTAAAGGGTTCATATTATCCAGATGTCCATGTTATTTTCTTAATTTACCATTGCAATGCTTTTACATGAGAAGAAAAATACACACACACACACACACACACACACACACACATTNCATGAGAAGAAAAATACACACACACACACACACACACACACACACATTGATCCACTACTGCTCTCCCTTGCTGCAGCACTGTGCACACAGAGTGAAAGTGTTTTAAGTGCGCTTTTTTAAATAACCCCTCCTGAATCGGCAGCTGAGATGGCAACACCAATACTGCAAAATACAAATGCTGACCAAACATTCATTCGTTAGCATTCTGCATGTATCTAGGGGGAAAAGTGGGAAACATAAAGGTATAAAAGGCAAACAAAATTAATTAATGAGTCAGGCATTACGGAATAAAGCATCTGAGCTTTTAAAGTAGTCAAACAAAAGGTGTTTGCTTTTAATGTAGTTTAAATAATAAATAAGAAAGATTAACAGGAAGCTACAGACTTTGGGGTGGCCAGAACAAAATAACAAACACAACCCCGATCCTATAAAAAAAAAAAACAAAAAAAAAACTGAACTAAACTAGACCCAGAAAAAGAAAAGACCCTAAATTAAAAGTAAACTGGAGAAAAACATAGTCAGTGAAAATAAATGGCAGCTCACCCCAAAGCTTCCTCACACCAACCATACAACTACTTTAAAGAATAAAGTCCACAAAAGAACAGGTCAAAAATGGGGCAGCGTATAGGTGGGTGTTACGACCCTTTGGTCATATCTTTATTTATTTATGGAGTGTAGTTATGCAGTTCTGCCCTCTGCCTGGAATGTGTGTTTGTGTGTGTGTGTGCACGCGCATGTGTATGGCTTGGAGTAGGTGGCGTTTTCTGATTGGAGGATTGAAACAGATAGGCGGGACGCTGATTGGGTGCTGAAGACTGTGCGGATGTTCAGCGATCCAGGATGACAGCATCCTGGGCGCGATTCCTTCCTGCCCCAGCTCCCAGCGAACGCTGTGTTGTGTTGTGTGCTGTGTGTTTGTGTGAGAGAGAGAGAGCTCAGTACTTGGTTAGCTCTTGATTTTCGCTTTATATTTCCAGCCCAGGTATTTCGTTTACTGTATTTCTGTAATCCTATGGATATTGTATCTTATTATAATTACAGTTTTTCTGTCTGTCTGTCGCACCAATATCTTAGAACCCGGCACTGTATGAAGCTGAAATTCAGCAGGTATAATGCTCAGGACCCAAGGACGTAGTGTCGCGTGCGAAGTTGTTTGGATGAGCAGTTCTCGAATTGAGCTGTGCTGGTAAAAAATAGTCCACTTGCGGCAAGATGCGCTCTGGGCGCAGTGGTAGCATATGCTCCTCTCCACGGCCATGGCTGCGGCGTACACCACAAAGTCCAGCTCGTTCCAAACACGTTCCAGGTGCAGCTGCAGGATATTCTCCACGGGCACTTTCGGCAGGCTGCGGTGGACACCTTAAAATCCAGCCCGGTCCAAACAGGCATGTTTTCAACGGGCACTGCACTAGTATTGTAAATAGAGTGTATATAGTCGATTCACCCAGATTACACAGCAGACATGTAGAGGTGAGAAGCCTATTTCATTTGTGCACTTTGTCTTCTCCTGTGTTTTACATTAGGAGATCAGCTTGGACCTGTGTTTCTGAGTTTCCTTATTTTGATTTAGGGAAGTTTAGGGACATGTGAGATTGTATTTCTGTTTGTTGTTTTGGCATTGCACACGCTGACATTGAATATCTGCTACACTGGCTCTAAGGACTGTGTCACGGTCTTGCTTGGGAGTTGGAGTAAGTGGGAAAGCCGCACCATGTGTTACTTCCTGGTTTCCCTAGAGTCATAACAGTGGTGCAAAATGGAAGGAAGGAAAGGGGCCAGGCTGAATTTATTCTGTGGAGGCTGATGGCTGCTCAGGCTGTCCAGCCCTGCAACCACCAATCTGGCCAACCATGCCTCTCCACCATGCACTGAGCCAGACCTGCAGACTGAAGGTGGGTTCCAAAGCTCGATCGTTCTTCACTCCTCAATCCCTGCTTGACCTGGAAACTAATCTGGTCTGCTCCTGGTCCGAAATAAGAGCAATGGGACAAAAGTAAAACGCTAATAAAAAATTAATCTTTCGGGGCAGTTAGGAACCTCAGTTTTGCTTTGCAGCATTCATTTCTATCTGCATTTATCCTCAAATTTTGCAACTTCGACAATGTTCAGCACGTACTCCTTACTATATTACACTAAAATCATAATATGTCCCCTTTAAATGTTAAGCACAAGTGTGAAGGTCATCTTCAGGTTTTCCCTTTTAGTCTGATATTATGACTTAAAACCTTATTTCTACTTAGAAAAGACATGTATTGGTTGTATATTTGTTACACCATGTGACAGGCCAGAAATCTATTGTTAATTTAGGAATCCAACATCTTTACCGACATAGTTCACTAAACCAGGGACAATAGCCATTAATAATGTAGAACAGTCAATGAAAATAGCTTAGAGGCATTGTTATCTTTCTATCATTAGCATGCTTGGGGATTTTGAAATAACATCACACTGGTGATTTTTGACACTTATCACCTCGTCCTACAACAAAAACCCCACGGGGAACAGAATCACCTGAAGTGATTCTTAGCAACATGTTCACACACTGTGGCTAAATGTAGAACAACTTAAGTATGACAGATTGAGTTGTGCAGTGAATCTGATTTGTTCCATCTAATTTGATTATACATGGAGATGCCTGGAAAAGTAATTACAAATTTTATATAGCAACATGAATGGTATCCTTTCTGCTCAGATGCTGCAGATGCAGGTATAGCTGCTGGAAAGAGTGATCACTCCAGGGGTGGGGGGAGTGGTTTAGGAGCACAGTTGGCCCCCTACTTTTCCAGCAGATGACATTTTATTAAATGCATATAAACATAATAAAGCATCTGGATATGGTTCTCAGTTCTGCAGCCTCCAGAACAGAGCCCCTAGTGAATAGAAGTCTGACTCGTGTTCACCAGCACTGCACTGCCAACTCAAGAGATCATAATAATAACTGTGCTACACATTCTGTTTCAGGATACTGTACGTGACTTCAGGAAATGGTTATAGAGTTTTAAAGTCGCAGGGGAAATGGCATTTTCATGGTCTCTTGCTTCTGTTTGACATATTTCAAGTTGAAAAAGGATGTTGAGGTGAGAGTCAACGTGAAGTGGTTCAGTTAAAACATATCTGACATTTTAATCTCGCTGCATTGCTGGTATGAGCTGATGCAAAACTCCACAGTGAGGTCCGGATTCTTCAAAGGACTGCATGTTGGATTTCTCTGTACTTATTGGAGTCTCGGGAAAGAGAAACATTATCTACCGCTGTCACTCTTGTCTTTTTTTAAATTGTGAAATTGCAAGGTTTATATGCTGGGAGAAATTGCACTTTTTATTGTATATGACAGGAGTAATAGAGGGGAGAGTAGGAAAAAAATGTGGTGGTGTTATTGTTTGGAATTTTTATGCACTCTTAGAACAGCGGCTCCTAACCTGGGAACCCGAGTCAGGACCCCCTAAAGGGGCTGAAGTAGACGTCTGAGAGGTCATGAGTTGATTAATGTATTTGTGTTGCACAAAATGATGTGTAGGCTATTTTTCTGATGTTTCTCTCATGTTTGTTTTTGTACTTGTGCAATGTGGCAAGGAAAAGTTTGTGAGCCCTCTAGAATTTCTTGAGTTTCTACATTAATTGCTCATAAATGTGGCATTGTCTTCATTCTTCCCATTTCTGGGGTTTCTTGCAGAAATAGCCGTATGCAGATTGTGCTACAACATTTTCTGCCACTTCACAACATGAATTTTCTTCATTTGAAGTAATCTGTTGGTTTACTAAGGTGTTTTGGGTTGTTGTCTTGTTGCATCACACAACTTCTACTAAGCTTCAGATTACTCTAAGCTTCATGTTAAAGGTGCTGTTGACATCTTTTTAAACAACACATTTTTATTGAGTTTTTGTAAACTTTCATTAAATTCTGGTAGGTACTGTATTTATTAAGTGGTCTGTGAAAAAAAAAACCACACCTCTGTGGGTCCTCCTACTGGAATAAATCTGATTTGAAGAAAACATTCAGCAACAAATTTTTCAACCAATCACCACAAAGAAGCGCCTCAGAGTCGAGCCAATCACGTTTCATTTGCATTTACGTGCCCTGTTCTGCTGTGCGTGGACGCAACTAGCAAACAAGCGATTCACGTAATGGCGGAAACTACGAGGAAATGACCAGTTCCTCTTTTATTTACATTAACTTTCTCTGCAAGAAAATGAAAACAACGGAAGATGAAAGCAGAACAGTTAGCTAAAAATAAAGACTTAGATAGAGCGAGGGAAATAAGTATTAATATTGGAGCTGCTATCCACCGATGTAGAGGCGTAAAAATATTGGAAGGCTGGAAACGCGAGCTGCAACATTTCTGCTGGACAGGTACATACTTCATCTTAATATTCAAATTTTTTTTTTTCCTGTTTTTCAAATATTCTCTGTATGAAGAAGTGATGTTATCGGGATTTCCACTGATATATGGTGCACATTATGTTTGGATTTGTGCTGTCATCCCGTACTTCATGGCCAAGGCTGTGTCTAGTTACCTGTGTTTAGATGAACACAAACAGAACACAAGAAGTAATGCTACTTGTAACTGGACAAGTAACGTTGCTCAGCGTTACTACAGAAACTCTTTTAGTGTATTTAGAATTCACTGCGATGCGTTACATGTGTAAAACAAACATGAAAAATGGGGTTTTAGGAGGCATTCCTCAAGGCTAAGGCTAGCTTTGTTAGCCTGCACAGCCTTTTGCTAAATATTACACTGTGGCTCTGCTTTCACTGAGAGATTAATGGTTATAAACAGGTTTTATGACATAATCGTTGGACAGTGTTGGTATCCTGCTTTGTTGCCTTTTTTTTTTTTTTTTTTTTTTTTTAGAAGAGAGTTGGGGTGTTTGTAGCATATTTCTCTTTCCCAGCTCCCGAGTTTGCACGTAATTGGCTTTGTAGACTAAGCTTTCGGTTTACAAGCAGAAGCTAACCGCTGAAATTCCTGTTACGTTACAGTATTTGTTTTTATGTTTATTTTTTTATTTTAATATTTCAGTGGATAAATGGTGAGCACATATACACATCAAGAAATGGAGTACTCCCACATTAGCTAACGTAGCGGGATTCACGTTCCGGAGAGGTTTCTGTTGTGGAAGGAGCTGAGGAGGCAGGATGCAGGTAACGAAGGCAGGGAGGGGCAGAGGGGAGAGGGAGCCTTGGGTCTGATTCTGCCAACTTTTCAAACTTGCCTACAGCACCTTTAACTACATATACGTGGACGCAAGATGGCTGCCATGCATATTCAGCATTGTTTTGAAGCGTTTTTTTTTTTTTTTTTTTNTTTTTTTTTTTTTTTTTATGCTCATCTAGAATTAATGCTGTGCGTACACGAGTTGCAGTACCTACAAAAATTGTGGGGTCAGCAGTGAAACATTTTGTCAAGTGACATCAGCAGCACAGGGAAAAACTTGGTAAATACAAGTTTACTGGAATGTGATCTATAAATCAGCGCAGATTCATTTAATGGCCTCACGTATCATCTCTGTTGTCACTGCCACAGTTTTCTTCGCCTTCGTAACAAAAGTAGAATAATTATCTCCTCCACTGTTGCCAGCCATGCCTGTTTTATACTGGTTTCTTTGTAAAATCGGAAGCAGTTTTGAGGTGAGTGAAGGTCTTCCTGGACAAATCAAGTTACAGCTCTCAAATCGCTCCCTGGTGGATAAAGTGTTTAAGCCTCCAGATCATTAACTACAGAGGTGAGAGAATGGACCTCACCTCTGCGTACAGAGATGAGGTCCATTCACGGCACACATGCAGGCATAAATGTGTGCATAGCAAGTGTGAAGTATAAACCAAACCTGACAATCTCCTCCAAGATTTCTTGATGCAACTCTCAATTTGTCTTTCCCTCAATGATTGCAAACCTTCTAGGCCCCAAAGCAGCAAAACAGCCCCAAACCATGATGCTCTTCTGCCATGCTTCATAGTTGGGATGAGGTTTTTGTGCTCGTTTGCATTCACGTTTCATAGACGTAGGCAACCTCTGACAAAGAGTAACAAATCAACATTGTTTAGTTTTAAGGGGTCACAAGTGGAATGGTTGGAGATTTTTGCTGTTCAAAGATATAATTTTTAAAACCTCACTGTCTTTCACAGTCTGTTATAGTATATGAGTAATGGTGCGTACTAATTTGGCATTTATTGTTAAAAAGTGTATGTTTCAAGATGGAAGATTTGACAGCGAAGAAGAAATATCAGTTTTCATTTTACTGACTTAAATTCTCATTACCCAGTAGCTACACAGTTTCTTTTTTCGACAGAGACACCCCTCTACAGTCACCACTCTAAGCTTATGAGTATGGCCAGACTAAGAATACAACACAAAAACAAAACACAAAAATAAAGAAATCAAGAAAGCATTGATCTTTAATAATAGACAATTGTAGAAACATGGAGAAGTGAACAGGGCAGCTCATTGAGCATGATTCCACAGTGGTACAAACAGAAGAATCTGCCAACAATAAGCAAATGCACAACACAACCCAAATGTGTGTATCTATTACAAGTTAAACTGTTTCCAAGAGGGAATTCTTATTATTCTCAAATTATGGCAAATTGTGCAGCATGCATTCAGACCAAATCCCTGTCATGTTCCAAACCGTGTCTGGCATTCCCTAATTTGTCACTTGACCTTTTAAATAATGGTTCACAGGGACAGTGATATGAGCAAATCATTTGATTAAAGTATAGTAGAATGAATATGGAAATCAGGCTGACATAGAAATGTCCCAGATGTTACATTTTGGACAATGAATATGCAGAGGGGGTGAGACTTTTGGCAGTTGGCGCAGGTTCAGTCTCAGCATTCAGATGGCCTCATTGCTGTCAGAGCCAGAGCCACACAATGTCCGTCTGGTGAGCTAAAAATAGTGACAGAGGCAAAGAACACCAGAGAATTGTGCTCGGTTAAGGCTGCACTGACCTGAAGCACCACCATGCATCATGAGCCGTTTCTTACACAAAAGACTACAGAAAAAACTGTAAAACTCAGCCGACTGTACAGTGGAAACCGCAGTATGTTTTTCTGTAATAATGTTGTTTTTCCACAGCTATTCAGCTATCCTACAACAATAGTTGGGGGTCAGGACCCCCACCCTACCACCATCACCAATCCCTATGGGACTGCAACATCAGTGGGAGAGGTCACACTATAATTAACAGGACAGTAAGGTAGAGATAAAAAACATTTCTGCTGCACATAATTACTTTTGGACTTTTCTGTAAACTTTGTTTTTTCTTGAAAAATACTAGATAATTTGTTATCTTAAAATATAACAATCAACATACAATCAAAACAGATTTAAAAAAAAACACAGTGGTTGAACTTCTCACAGCTAATCCCTTAACGCTTAAATGCATGAGTCGTTTTCCATCCATTCCTACATACGCCGGGTTGTTAGAGACCCATAACTTATGCAACACAAACTGAGCTACAAAGTGAAATGTTTTTGCTTGTAAACTTTTCAGAACATTTTATGAACAATAACAAAACCACAAAAAAAAAAAAAAAAAAANAAAAAAAAAAAAAAAAAAATTTTTACCATGTTATATTTTTTTACAATGACTTATAGATTCCCGTTATCAAAGTCGGTGCATCACAGTGATGCTGCTCTGCATGAAGCTCTGACACGGTGCTGCAGCGTCTTTCTGTAGCAGCAAGCTAGCAGCATAGTTACAGCAGCTTCTTCCTCCTAGTTTCAGCATTTTTCATCATATCAGTGATACTACAGCTCCACCTAAGGACTGAAGTTTAAAACACAACTACTACCTGCTGCCTGTATACCAGGAAAACAAAAAAAAGTGCCACTATTACATACCTCAGGTCCACAGCGACCCTATATACTTTTTAGCAAAAAACATTAGAAAAACAATTATTTTCATCAATTATGGCATCTTGAAACCATAAAACTCTTAAAAAACAGAGTTTGAGGAATACCAGGGGGGGTTGAGGGCTTAATTGAAAAAATGAATGAATTAGAGGTGTGTAACGTTGTCCCAGGTTGCTAAAGACCCATCCTATGCATTTAAGGGTTAAAGTAGTCAAAAGTGCTGAAATCAGAGTCAGCTGATCTATTTTACTGACAGGAAAATAATGTTTTAATGATCGATTTAAGCTCTAAGTAAAACTATATCAACATCAAGTGAATGGGCTTCCTTTTTTCTCTGTTTATATGCTTACAAATGGCCTTCTTTTGGGTCTTTGGACTGTTGAGATAAAATAATGAAGTAATGACATTATTGCAGCCCGACTGACAGCTCATGATAATATGGAATATATGACAAAGAACTACATGTTGACAGTGTTTCATTTTAAGGGGACACGGGCCAAAGAAAGTGTGGGAACTATTTTGCAAAAGTGACTTGAAAAACATAGATCATTCCTGTTGATCTTTACACAATCTCTGCAGGATTAGGGGCAGGTTCGATGGCTTCAGTGGCTCTCAGGTCTGTAGACAGCAATAAAACGCCTGGCCTGCCTCATCATTGTCACTACACCGGTTGGGAATTTATGCTGCTTTCTGGGTCAACTTTAGACACACAATTGGTATTCTGGTTTGAGGCAATGGCTTTTGTCCCCTCCACCCCCCCAGTAGTGCCTGTTCTGTCCTTCAGTACCTGTTTGAAGAATCTCCTCCAGTCAATGTCAGTCTGTCTTTTGTGCAATTAAACTGAACAGTTGGCAAACTGCTAATTCCATCCTGATCCTGAGTCTGCATGGCAGCATACCATGCTTCCAGTCCCTCCCAGTCTTCAGTCATAAGTGAAGTGTCCAAACCATGAAACTTAGCAAAAAAGCAAACTATGTCCTGTTTGAGGTTATTCCCCTTATTGTTATAGTGTTATATAATAGGAAGTGTGTTGAACATTGTCAAATTTGCAAAACCAAGCAACCAGTAAGACAAACCCATAGTTCCTGAACTATCCCGAAAACTGTTTTTTGAGTAGTCCTACGATTCTGTAATATATTGATATCAACATGAAACACATGTCAGCTTGCACACACACACACACACCTGGTTAGACGCACCAGTAAGTACCAGGTTGGCAAGCGAGCATTTGGCCAGCATCTGTATCATCTGGCCATCTCAGTGAGCTACTCACAAAGGGGTTATTGAAGAGATAGTATCCAAAACATGATGTTCTCACTGTGTGCACAGCCGTGCTGCAGCAAGGAAGAGTAGAAGTGGGTCAGTGTGTTTTCTTGCACATGAAAGCATCGCAAAGGTTATAAAATGAAAATAAGAACATGGGAATCTGGATAATATGACCTTATCTTAAATAATTCCAAAGTTGCAGAATACAGTTAGGAAACATAATTTTTGCTCTTAAAACCTGCACTGTGCTGTGCTGTACTGAAAGGAGTACAAAAGGAAAACAAAAAACAGAAGACAAATGAAAAAGTATGAAGGAATAATGCCAGGAGTCAGATAAATAAAAGCAGGTCTCCAACACAACTTACAAACACAGTAAGCTCATATGTCACTAAATAAATGTGTATATTTGTTTGCTGTACAGGAAAAACTAAGCTCACACATTTTACGAGCTTTGTTTACTGCTTATTACCCTTTTGCTTTATACTGACTGTACCTCACCCTACAGAACTAGAACTAGTGGCAGGCTTGGCCTCAGCACTGTACATCGCTATTAATCTTCTGTCTTGCCAGTGGGGAACAGAGCTCTGGAACTCTGCTGAGTTCCAGAGCTCACAGATTAGTTTCTGCCCTTTTGGCATGTCCTGTTTTAGGTAAAGGACATGTATTTTTGTGGAACCTATATGGTGTTTGAAAAGGTGAGCTGCAACATCTTGAGTGGAAAAAACATTTGTATGTCTCTCAGCTTTCTGCACCTCTTAGGTTGTGACTTGCAGTAACTGCTGTTTGCATATATCAGTGGAGTGAATGCACTGAATAAATGTCCAGCCACACCAGACATCAGTAGAACAAAATTAGTTTCCATGTTGTTGCGATGATATTCCCAGAAGTTATTTATTTAATCAGAAGCAGAGCGTGAAACTGCATTGGCTGCAACAATAACATCCTCTATTTTAGACTCCTGCCCCCTCAGAGGTTAACTTAGTTGAGACAGTTTGCTATTGGTCGTCGGTGCAACTTCATGTCAAAGTTCAAGGCTGAACTTAGTGCAAACTTTGTACAAATTTAGTTAATCTTTGTAAATTAAATCTCTGATTATGGAGATTCCATTGAAATGCACAGAATTTTCGAGGAAAGTTTGCCATCATGAATGAATATATAACAGGAGACTTGCTCAGAAGCCACAAACTCAAATGAATAGAAAAATACTGTATATGAAAATATGATTTAGACTGACAGTTGTGGCAACTATTCAGTATTTCAGTTCAAGGATTTTCTGTTCACTTTCTTTTATTTTTTGTGATGGACAAGATAAAGGAAACAGCAGAACAGATGATTCAGAAACAAATTTGAACATGAGTACATTCTCTTCCAGGGAATGTTATGAAAGTGAATAAATTACTCATCTACTGTAGTTATATTTGTGTGGTAGAATCCTGAAATTGATTTTTTTTTTTTTTTTTTNTTTTTTTTTTTTTTTTTTTTAACTGAGCTCTGCTTTAGTCATTACCATACAAGTTGATCAGCATTTATGCATCAATTTCCTGTTTGAGAGATACTTTGAAGAATAATTGGAATCAGTCTGCAATGGACATCAAAATGAAAATTCAAATTGATAGGACTACACTGTTATATATGTGAGTCTACATACAGTGGGGTCCAAAAGTCTGAGACCACTGTGAAAATGCTTCTATTTTGTATTCTTTTTGAATTTAATACATTTTTCATTAAAAATGATAATACCATCTTAATAATTTGAATGAAAAGTTGAATCTTTGAAAAATGTACATGAATTTCAGAATATCTTAGTATTTGGTACGCCCCCCTTTTGCTTTAATGACAGCATGCACTCCAGCTGGCATGGACTCCACAAGTTTGTGCAAAACCTGATGACCTAAGTTATCCCAGCATGATTTGACAGTGTTCCAAAGAGTTTCTTGTGATGTCAGACTTTCTGATTATTTCCAGATTTACATGGAAAACATCACAGATTTTCAATGTGGTCTCAGACTTTTGGACCCACTGTATAAAAGCAAAGCAATGATCATGAGAAAGACAGTTAATATCTGCTAAGACAGCTGTAATGTATAAACACAGATTGGAATTTCCTTGACATTCCCACTCTTGCATTATAAAATGCAACACTTTCCTACTTTGACCACTAATGAATGACATGACAACGATCGTTGCTGCACGTGCCCATGCTGCAACAAGTACTCTAATTCTTCATCTCTAGCTTAAAAGAAAATTAGGTCTTTGGGAAGCTTTAAAGATGCTTCCAAAAGCAATAGTTGTATAATTATTTCTGTCTCATTTGCTTCCATTTCAGCATTTTGTTTTCCACTGTCTCAAAAATCAAACTCTCCTTTGATCGTGCAGGTTGATTCAAGTCTAAACTGTTAAACACGGGTATTGGATATGGGACACTTTAAAAAAAAAAAAAAAAAANAAAAAAAAAAAAAAAAAGATGCTTTCAAGAAAATTGCATATACACACACAATTGGAACTGAGCATCAAGACGAGTCATAAAAAATAGCCTTAGGTGTCTTTACACCTATGTGGTTTGGTACGGTTCAGTCAGACTGGTTTGTTACAGGTCATTTGAAGAGGTTTGAACACAGCAATGACACTACTTCCAAACCAACTAAAAGCAAGATATTGGTCTATTGATTGATCTAAAACCAGAGATGGATTGGTGCACATGGTTAATGTTAAAGTAAACAACTGATTAGAAAATCAAACTGACATTTCCTGACATCTGACCAATGAACAGAGCAAGTGTTCTTACATGGCTTTTGCTGCTGCATTTTGGTTTGATTGAATGTTTATCTGTGTGAAACCAAGCAGTGATTGCCATATTATAGTCCCTGATTCAGACCAGAACAACAAATAATCAGTCTGAAAATTAATCTAAGATTTGCTTTTACATTTATTTCATTTGCCTAGCTTTAGCTGCACAGACAGTACATGTAAGCTAGATTATTCATATCGATTTGTGTTTTTGCTGCTTTTTGTAGTACGATGGCAGAACACCACCTGTCTTATCTTTAATGAATCTTTTTTTTTTTTTTTTTTNTTTTTTTTTTTTTTTTTTAACGCTTGGTGTTTTAATGTAGGAAAACTGAATGTACATGATAGCAACTTAGGAGTGAAATGAAACAAATTTTCTTATCACAATAATTTAAAATACAGCATCTCCAATTCCTGTCTTCCACATTCATTAAAGATGTATATAATTCTGCCATGACACCGTTTACTTCACTATACTATAATCTGTGTTGTTTCTCTGTGCACTAACATAGTTTCAGACCCTATCATTTCACTCCTGCCCACCTGCTTTAGTAATTATACTTCCTTTATACTCAGTATTTGCCAGCTTGTCTTGTTTCCCTTTGTGCTAGCTAGCCAGTCATTCTTTTTAAGCTTGTGGGCTTATTTGGATTTTTGAATTTTGCCTGTCTTGTGTTTGCATTTTGCCTGCTCCTTTTGGATTTTCATCCCTGATCTATTGTTACCTGTGTACAGAACCTCTGCCTGTTTTATTACTCTCGAGCCCGTTTACCCATAAACTTGTTGAACTGATTCCTGTTTCTTTGCCTCTGCTTGAGGGTCTTACCTCTGAACTATCTGCCTCACAAATTCTAAGCTTTTCTGTATGCAAACCCTTATGTTCCTTTAATATGTTTTATTTCTTACTGTGGTATTAATGCATAAAGAAAATTACTGGGCTTTTAGATAAAGATCAAATACATCAAACCCCCACCCCCTTTAACACACGCATGTGCACATACACATCCCGCATTTCATTTTCACTCTGATCCACACAGGGCCCTGCAGCATAACTAAGGAAAGGCCTAACTATGAAGTGATGCAATCTCTCTGACACAACCTTCAATAGGTGTGATTGCAGAAGCAACTCATTCCTCCTTTTTCCTGCTTGAAGCTGCTCACTACTCCTTCTTCTCCCTATTCTTCCCCCTGCCTCGGTGATGAGGCTGCAGCAAGCATTAAAGGGCGGCTTTGAACAAAAAAGATGCTGTATGAAAAGGAATGGGATATTAGGCACTATGAAGGGATGGTGAAGCTGGATCTCTCCCTCCCTGAAGCTGTCATCTAATTAGATAAAGGTAGAATCTCTGCTGCTAGTCCATCCCCATTGAGAATTTCCTGTGACCCACAGGTCAGCCTGCAGACAGAACGGAACGGAAATGCAAGATGTTTTCTACCTTTATGTCAAGGTGACATCACCTCACAACAATGAGGGAATGAAAAGAGGACGCCAGGAATATTCTATAAGAGTATGCCAGGAATATTCTATAAGAGTAATTAAGAGGAAGAGCACGCCAGGAATATTCTATAAGAGTAATTTCATGATAAAATCATGAAAGGTTATGAGGACATTTGGTCCACTGTTAAAACAGACACAGTCAACAGTCAGCATAGTCGCAGTCCAAAGGCATTTTCAATACTGTGATTTCTTTGGAAAATCAGTGTATGCTAACCACTGTGGCATGAAAATAAAGTTAAAATTTATCCAACTCTCCTAAGAGAAAACATAATTTATTCATAAATGCCATGTGTGAGGCAATGTGAAAGAAGTATTTGATTTTGCTAAGAATTAGTTGACATCTACATTCTCTCACATCCAGGCAACTGCAGTTCGCCAAGTGCAATCGATGTGATGCTCAACAAAATATCTTTATCTAACAATCTCAAAATAAAAATCTTCTTTACCTCAAGTTACACATGCCATGCAGTTCAGTCAGTCTTGAAGGCTGATGTGCTTTAAATAAGCATATATGCACATTTTCCACTTCAAAATCTTTTGCTTCATTCTGACCCAGTTTTTACAAACCCTGATATAGTCACATACTGCATGTAAAAATGCTTGAAAATACAAAACTTGCAGATAGTGCAGACTCCGGGATAGTTGATTTCCTGTATATTCACAAATGCAGCAAATCTTGGAATTAAACCTAAAATGTACCTTATGATACAATTTTCACATTTAGCCAAGGCAGTAGACTTTCGGCACTAAAACGGAGAATCAGCACTAGTTAATCTAATGTATGATATCCATCAGTACCCCAAAGCTGTTTTGTATCACTGTATGAGTGGCTAAATGTATGAAATCATGAAATTTTTATTTGAAATTTTATCAACAGTTCCATAATAAAATGCCCCATATTCCCAAGTCTACACAAAGATTATCTCTTTGTTACTGGTACTTTTTTTTTTCCTGAATTTAAGGGGCTCTTGACTCAAAATGATCTGTCCAAGATCAACTTCTTTATCCACTTAATAATTTACATGTAAAAATCTTTATATATATATATATACACACACAAACACTCTATATGTGTGTGTGTATATACCTGTATATGTCAAAATAATACAACTAGCAGAAAAGACAGAAATAGCATTTAAGAGTTTGTAAAAATAAAATGACTCATGGTCATCACTGAATTAAAGAAAAAAAAACATTTGGTCAAATAACATAAAAATGTCACTAAAATAAATAAATGACAGACATACCATTGGCTTATCAGCTTATGTATAATACACAAAAAACAGTGGCCAACTTACATATCGTTTATTGGATCCTCATTGCCTTCCGCAAATGCAGCACATATCTAGCTGACTCAATCAATCAATTTTATTTAAAGTGCAAAATCACCATGCATCATGGTCCCGATACACTTTACAGTAAAAGAAACATTGAAAAATGACTCATACTTTTTTCTTTCCATCTGCTGAATATAAGTTTAGTATTTGCTCCTTTTACCTCTGTTTTGATCTCCACCAACTCCTGATGAAAAATATCCAGGTCTTTAATTGTTAAATTGTCAACTTTATTCACCATGTACTTATTAACTTTGTCTACACAATGATCAAAACATGACGGGGGCTTCACTAAAAAAAAGAAAAAAAAAAAAAAGATAACGACTTAACATCATAAAATTAGTGCTCTGATAATTGAAATTCATTCTATAAAACTTCCCTTACATTAATCAGTGCATTGGTGTCCCGTTAAGGTAAGGCTGTTGTAAGCAATGTCACAGGTAAGCCAATGAAGATTGTCGAGCTGCTTCATATTCATGAGCCATGCTTTATGATACTTCATCTGCTGTTAAAAGGACATTGACACATTAAACTGGCAAAGAATACATAAATTCTGCTTTAGAGCCCCTTGCTTTCACAAATTGACACCTCTGTAGTGTATGATTGCTATGTGTGTGATGGAGAGAGAAAGAGTGCAGTCGATGAGAAGGCTAAGTGTCATGAGAATGTGTGAGATGGGATGAAAACTTACTATTTATATAAACTAAGTGGTCAGCTGACTGAGCTTATCTATCAGCTAAGGCTGGGTGATATGGCCTAAAAATAAAATCTCTTTTTTTTTTTTTTTNTTTTTTTTTTTTTTTCACATTATGGACGATTCTCAATTTTAATCTTGAGTTTTCTTGTTTTTCTCCAAACTAAAAATAAAAATAAATAAATTAAAAAAAGATCAAGCCATAATTCAAATAAGTAGCTTCTTTATTAAAATAATAAAAACAATGATACTTTAAAATAAAATTGTAGGGGTTTCTAAACAAAAACTTTTAAAATATAAGGTTTTTACAGCAATTTACAGATTGCTTGTGAGGAACTCCAGCCTGTCTGCTACCTCTGGTTTGATGCTGACATGTTATAATATTCCACCGTATGAAGACCCTCTGATCAGACGACAACACTGGAAATGATGCAGCTAACGTCATTTGCTTGTTTTGCTGCGCTTTGCTACAGCAGCATCTGCATCTCGCAGTGCTGCATTGATGCCACTCAGCTGCGTGTTTCTGGTGCAGCTGCTGAAACACATTGGAAGCACTGCTACTTTTAGTAGCTGCAGCTCCTACAAAGTTTAGAGACCCTGCTGGTTTGCTCTACACCGTAAAGCGCAAGCAAAACCACTTCCAATTGATGAAGTGGCATTACCTTTTTAGGAACGAGCTCATCTTCAGTTGAAGTGTTTGTTGGCATCTTGCTAACATGTCTGACCTGCTGAAAGCTTCTTGGGCGTGGTTATCAACAAACGTGATAGACAATTGACTGGTAATGTTGGCAATTGTGTCCGTGTCTGCTACAGGCAGAGCCGCGGACCCTCGCTGACTCACAGAAAGTATAAACAAGACTTATAACATGCACATAAAGGAATGGGCTTGTCTGATGGAGAGTGACCCGCTGCTGCATTTTCCCCGTTAAAAATAGCAGTTATTATTTTTTTTTACAATCTTGATTTTGTGATTCAGCAATTTACACATTGTGCCAAAACGTTAACTCATATTAATCAATAAAATCGATTTATCGCCCAGCCCTACTATCAGCTGTATTGATCACTAATATATGTGAGGCAAATACAGTTTTAAACTTCACCCAAAAACCACCCAGCACCCAAAAACCAGGGCAGAATGAGAACAAAGCTCAGGTCATTTAGTTTACTCTAAGTCTGAAGCATAAATGTCAGGGTGGCCTTGGCCAAAAAAACAAATAGCACTATGCTGTCTTAAATTACCCTATCTACCAAAATAAATTAAACCAAAATGCTTACTATAGTAAAACAGGAGAAAACTGGTGTAAAAGAAAATGCCTCTCCCCCCCNCCCCCCCCCCCCCTTTCAGCTTCAAGATTACTCTTGGTGCTTATTTACAGAAGTTTACCTCTGTACCTGTTTACAGCTATTTACACATGTTCACAAGAGCAAAGTTAGCCTAAACAGCTTCTACAAGGCTTGCCAATGTAGTCTGATATTTGACAGCAAAGGGACACAACAACTGAACTCATTTTCAATATAACACACTAATAGAGAAGACAAGCTGTCAGGCTGGTCGCTGAGGTTTAAATACTCTCCAGGAACCTGATGTATAAATGGTGTGCACGTATTAAAAAGTTGCGTACGCTGGTTTTCACGCACACACAGGATGTATAAAAGGAACGTGATGTGAGAATTTGCAGGCCATCCTGCAAACTCTTGTCTGGCTCTGTAAGTAAGTATGAAACTCTCCAAATGTTTCAAAATAACACTTCCACTCCAGTTACTGTGCTATGTCTATTAAGTAGTCTAAGAAGAAAAACATAATTATGTCCACTGATACACCATAATATTTGATCATTTATATGGATAATGTTTAACATCAGAAAGGCCAAAACCAAAGTGGCATGTAATTTCCAATTTATAGTTAGCCCAATACTGGAGGAAAATGCTATTTTTCCCATCCTCCATAACTTGTCCGGAATATGAGGGTGTTAAATCTAACTATAAAGACACAAATCTCTGTCTGTGGCAGCAATATCTCGAGGACCTGGCGCTGAATGAAGTTGAAATTTGGCAGGTATATTGTTCAGGACCCAAATACATGCAGTGTCACGTGCGAAGTTGTTTGGATGAGTGGTTCTCCAATTGAGCTGTGGTGGTAAAAAGTAGTCCTCATGCAACCGGGTGCAGCAGCATATGCTCTACTCCACCGGAACTTACAGCAAACTGTGGCGCACACCATAAAGTCCGGCCCAGTCATTTTCAACTCAAATCTCAAATCAATTAAGTGATGTAGTTCTATCCAGCAAAGACTATTTAAATACATATGTGAATACAGTCAATATTTTGAACATAAAGCTCTTTGTATGTGTGTGTATAAGATAGAAAAACATAGAGACAACAAGTAAACACCCATGACTGAGCATATTTTGTCCTGACCAATGTTAAAACCAAAAGCTCTCTGAATTCTATGATGTTTCATCATTTAAATTATAATTATTTACTGCATCAAATTCGCTGCTCAGTCTTGCGTTCATCAATGTCTGCAAGAACAGCAAGACAACGCAGTGGATAGGCATCTGATCAGTCAGCTTTTCAGGGCGCCTGGAGCCCCATGGGGCCAGGATCCTGCCTCAGCCGGCTGGCCCTCATTTCATTGCGCCACGGGTTTCGCTCTGCACCCTCTGTTGGGTGGGTTGTCGATGTCGGTGCACTGTGCTCATTACGATACAGCGCACATCGCATTACGCACCACATCTCCGTAATGCTGCAATTGCAGTTACAAATGACAGAAATCCACCGAGTGCAATGCTTGTTAGAAAATAGTGTTTTCCATGAAGACACCCGTCAGAGGTTTGTCGATATTTGATAAGTGGAATCTTGCACTGAGCTTTATGAATCTGGCCCAAAGTTTCCTAAATTGGTAAAGGCTCTAGGGTCTATGACTTCCCTAATTACACTCAATTTATGCCTTCAGTTTGCTCCTTTCATCAGTCCTGTTTTCCAGACAAGTTGAACTGAAAAGAGGGTGAAAAGTGTCTAAAGACCAAGAATCACAATATGTTAATGTTTTTTGTTGTATAATTTTGTCAACCAAAGTTACTGAATTTAAAATAAAAAAAAGTCATTTATTTTTTAGAAGAAAACCCTGACTTCAAATGTGCCTTTGCAGCATGGTGTGATTCGAGTAGTTGTTGCTTTGGGAGGAAACGTTATACATAAATGTGCACAAGGAGCAAAGTGTGGACATTTTTACGTGGCCTCAAGAGGTTGTCATAGTTCATGCAGAGGAAAAGAGACACTGAAAATATGACTCAGCACTGTGATGAAATGTACACGTATGATACCAGAAGAATTCTCACAGGTATAAGAATTCAGTGACTGTTATGAGACATACAGTTTGAAGTTCTTAAAAGAGAAAGAAAAAAAAATAATGTGTGATCAACAAATAGGTGATGAAACTTTATCACTTAATTTGCATTTAAAAATGCAGGAGAAATATTTTTTTAATATCAAAGCTAAAAATGTTTACCGTCTTCTCACTGTTACTTATTAATTAAACTTTAAACTGTTTTAGATCTGCTCAGTAAATTGTGTCTTTAAATAAGTTATAGTACAACTGTTTTCTTAGCTTCCTTCTTTTTAATTTGCAATTAAGTCTGTCATTTATTTTGTTGCTTTATTACCTCCGCTGAGGTAATAAGCAGGCATGCTTGTGATCACAGCATGCTTGTCTCTTTGTTGGCGGGCTATCTCAAGTTATGAACCAATTTGGATGAAATTTATGGGACAGATAATGTCAGGAGAAAGAAGTGAAGAAGTGACTACATTTTGGAGGTGATCCAGATGATATTCTGAATGCAAGATTCAGAAGAATTTTTTTTAGCCGATAAAAGACAATGCAGTGGCCAATTGAATGAAATTCAGCATGGTGGCTATTTTTTATTTTTTATTTTTTTTTTAAACAAAAGAGAAGATCTGCTTATTTTGGTGATGATCCAGATCATATTCTGATACACACAGGATCCAGAAAAAGGATTTGTGTGTTGGGGATTTTGTTGGCCTTGGTGGAGGTATGTGCTCTCGGAGTGTCTTTGTGCTAATGTACAAGTAAAGTTGCCTTGCCTTACTGCAGTACTTTTGATCCTTCACTTAAACAATACCTGCATCAAGTCCATCAGTCATATTTTTTATCACAGGTTTTAGTCATATTTGAAATTATAATGTACCTCATTAAATTCCACCCAGGCAACAATGCAATCTCAGTGGGAGGATAAAACAGCTGTGTGGGCTGTTTTTACTGGATGTTTGAGGTTATTTGGCACAGAACAGTTTTGAGTGTTAATGATTTTTTAGCCCACACTGAACTAGAAGAGATAAAAATGACAAAAATTATCTTGGATGGGATTTTTTTTCTTGCTCTCCTCCAGGGAGGTCAACATCAGCTACAGACCACATCACTGGATGAAGAAGCTTAGGCTCTTGCTCTAAGAATTAAAAAATAATGGAGGTCTAAACTAATTTTAAATTGACTTTGTTTAATCAAGGTATAATAGTAAAATGAAGACACACTTGCTGCTTAAAGAGAACAGCAGTGATGGTCAAACTGGGGCATGTGTGTCAAAACCAGTATTTAACAAAAGCAAACCAGTTTGTGCACCAGGTTCTGCCTAAAGGTGGGGCCAAACAACATGATTTTTTCAATCATGAACGATTACAAAAAGATTGAGCAGCACACATTTAATGACTGAATCTAGGGCGACGCAACACAATTTTTAGTCTTGTGTGTGCACACATAACAGCTGTCTTGGAGGAAAACAAATCTGCAGACTGAGAACAGACGCCTGCGGGTTACTGTGCTTGCAAGGCTGACTTTTCCCGTGATACTGTAACACCAAAACAAACATGGATGCTATGCAGCTTGCCACTGTCATTATCTGTGTGATGATTTGCTCTGAAAAAAGTTTAAAAAGTCCAGAAATGCAAGAAGTGGTATAAGCCGTGGATGGAGAAGGGAGTTGGGCAGTGAGGGCTGTATTCCACGAGCTGAGGTGAGTACAAGACGCTTCTCCATGTCTGAAGTCCACAGTGCTAATGTTCACCTCAGCTTGGCCACGTCAATAACTTCCTGTTTCTGTTTTTCCTTCCTCTTGTCATCAGTTGAGGTTTTAATTGGCTGTTGAAAACTACCATTGAGATTTGAATCTTTACCTGTCAATTGTCAAAAGATTTGGCCCGATATATTCAAACGTGTTTGATGACCAAGCTGACTCGGATCGGCTTGAGACAGATTTGGATCGGTCACTCCCTCACACATATCAATCACAGCAGCACGACTCCCTTCGACTGCCCCAAACTCTGCCCGACTTGCAATCATTACCAAATCTGCCTTGAAAATCGCGTAGTTTGGCCCTGCCTTAACTTCCCTGGAGCCTTTTTCTTACTTGCTTATATTGCATGTTATTCTATAATCGAGCTCAGATAACCCTTTTCTCCTAAGGGAACATGATTATGTTTACATATAATCTCTGCTGTTGCACTTTGGATATTTGGTGCCATGAATAATACAACAATAGTTTAATATTGTTATTTCAGAGAACAGGAAGAACCATTGTCAACCAGTGACAAGTTGAAGAAAACAGCTGTTTAACAGAAAAAAATACAGGGATATTAATTAGATCAGGTTCTTAACTTTTTGTAACTCAAGGCTCACTTCAGATTGTCACAAGATTTTCAAGGACCACCTTCCAAAATAAACGTAAAACGTAAGAACGTGTGTTTCCACTGTCCACTGCTATAAACAAAATATATATTCCGCTCACGCTCATTGAGATACTTTGCTGCTAATAAGCGTCTGAGGCTTTGATGGATTTATTTTATTAATTCTTCAGGACTTCACCACATTCACACATTATGTTTTTGGCTCAGCATCACTACCTGCCACAGGGAATCCAAAATATATATTCAGTCATATTTCTTTACCGCACGCATTGATGCTTTTACTGTTGTAGAATTATCTCCATCATATTTCCTAGTCAGAATTGTTTATTGCATGTAATTGTAAGCTCCTAACAGTGGCAAAATCCATTCATCTCTACCTGATGTCAAATTAAAATGTTTGTGATCACAGGATGTCAAATCATGTTTGAAACAACTGAAGGTGTGGTTATTTCAAAATGTATCTGGTCATTAAAATCTTGCCTAATTAGTTTTAATTCATTAGTAGTCGTTCATTCTTCCCCCACTCAAACAATATGTATTTCTCCCAGCTCTCCGTGGTTCACTTGGCTCTCACGATTCTGTCAGCTCTGCACTGTCTCAACTCAGTGAGTCTGTGAGTGTGAGCTCACTCTGCTGGGACACCCATGATGCACAAGTAGTGTTTTACTAAACTTAAGAGCAAGATTTCAGTCTCTCCAGCTGATGTGCAAGATTCATCACCACAGTTTACTGCTTTGCTTTTTTTTTTTTTTTTTTTNTTTTTTTTTTTTTTTTTTAATTATAGTGGCTGCATTATGGTTATAATCAACTTTAGTATTTCATATCAATGCATCTTTACACCCCACACATCAGTGTATGCAGTCAGACATTTGTAGGCAGAGGTTAAGTTGAACCTCCATGCAGGCTTCAGAAGAACCTGAAAAAAAAATCTAAGATAGATGCTTCAATTTACTGTACCTTATGACAGTACTTTTACCATAGTTGAATTGGGCGTGCACTGACCGTCCACAGGTCCGAGTGCATTTATTTATTTTACATAATTGGAGCTTTTGCTTGCTGATACTGCAGCATTCCGTAAATGCTGAATGGGCTGTTTCAAGGCAACAAGTTCAGTTCTATTAGTCTCTGATCGCTGGTACAAAGCCCATTGTTACTAAGATTGATGTTGGGTTTGGAAATTATTTCCTCAGATGCTAGGGGAAGAATGTAACTCTGAGGGTACAAGTATAATAATAATAATAATGATAATAATAATCATAATCATAATAATAATGATAGAGAAAGCTGTTTCTCAGTCCAGTCACAGGAAATGGGTCTTACAGCAGGATAATGACTTATGACATACCTCAAAAAAGCACCAAAGAATGGATGAGAAAAAAAATCATTGGACCTTTCTGAAGTTATCTTTAGTTTAGTTTATTTACACATTAAAAAAAGAATAACAAGGAAAATACAAAATGCAAAATTTTAAACATACAAATACAAAATTACAAATGTGGGAATGTGTCGGAGAATATGCAAAAAACCCTCAAGGGGCCTGTACAAGGCAGTTCACCGGAATATGCATGTGAGCTACCTAAGTTAGTAAAACAGTAGTAAAGAAAAATCAGAACAAGAATAAATGACTGTTAAAAAAAAAAAAATAAAAAAAAAATAAACAACAAAAAACAGATTTGAAGTCTTGTTAAATATCTTCTATGAGGCCTGATCTGAATCCCACTGAAAAGACCTGAAACTCACAGCTGGAAGAAAACAGGTATCAAAACTGAAAGAACTGGAGCAGATTGGTCACAAAGAATGAACCAAACTACCAGTGGGGTAGTCGGGGTAATGTAGAGGTCTTAGTCAGAGCTACAGGAAGAGCTTGACGGCTGAAATGAACTGTTGCCATCATTAAAATTAAGAGTCCCAATATTTTTGTCCCCTTTCATTTATATTATTATTTAAAATAATACATAAAGTTATCAGTCAAAATCAGAGAGGATTCGGAGAAATTTTTTTTTTTTTTTTTTTTTTTTTTGAAAAAGTTAAAGGGTACTTACTTTTGGCCATGCCTGTAACAAGATGCCTGAGGTCGTGGTGATGCATATGTGATGGAGACGGAGCAGAGGAGACAGCAGTGCTGCTGATAATTAATGTGCCTCTGTTGCAAGAGAGACCACGTCTGAGTCACAGCTGGAGCAGAGAAGGTTTTAAAATCTGGAAGTGAGTTAACTTATTTAGGTAATGATTTCCCTCGACTTTAAAGTGATTACCATTCAAGTAATATTTGGCTAAAAGCCTGAAAAACAATATTGCTAAGACAAGTTTAAGACAATTTCACATTTTCAGCAAGCATCATATTCTTAAATTACCAAGCTTAGGCAGTACTTTCTCTAATGAAGGGAGCTGAGTTCATATGGCTGTCATCATATCATTACGCAGAATACACTGCCTTAGAGTCTGTAAGCCCTGACACTTGTGTTTTTCATATTAAAGGTATTGTTTCTGTTTTTATTCCTTAATTACCAAGCGCTGCCTGCAGTAAGATTTGACTTTTCATGTGGGAAGATGGCACTGCTTTATTTGAGCATTAATCCAAAACCAGTTTCCAAATCTGCAATTCACGTACAGTGAGTCTGTTATCAAACCAGGACAGAGCTAACTGCAGGTTGGTTTGCAAAAGTTAGAGTCAAGAAATAAATGAAAATCAGTTTCAGTCATTCCATTCCTTGTTGTTACCCAAATAGAATTCACTCTGTCTTGTCTTTCAAGGAAATTTTGTCATATCAACTTGTTTACTCAACGTGACTATGCATTAAACTGTAGGACTATATTAATTTGATAGAACAGGAAAGGAAATCTGTGCATCATCTATTATATATGTTAAATGATTTTTTATTTTTTTGTGGGATTTGGCCTAAGCGGATCATATAGAGAGTCTATAATAGAAATTCAAGAATTGAACCCTGGACTGCTCCACATGTTATGATGATCTACTCAGATTCAAAGATGTCCAATGGCATCAGTATAGCCATGGCCTTCTGAATATGATCTAACCAAATGAGAACCAAACAGATAGCCTCACCACATTTTCCAAGTCCAACTGGATTTTTGTGGTCAGTAGTGTCAAAACCTGCTCTAAGACCAAGCAACACCAGAAGTCTTATTTTCCCTGAAATGTATTTAGGCATTACCATTTATGAAAGCAGTTTCACTTCTAGCTAAATGACAGCAGAAGCTCTTCCTCCTGAACTTTTAATTCCTAGATACACCTATATTACGTGACACATTATTTTCTCTTTTCACGAGAAAGAAATTGTTGTGAAAAACTTTGCTTTAACTATTTTCTGAAGTTTGCAGCTAAACCTCATAGCTTAACAGTATATTTTCCCTACTGAGTAGAGAAATTAGGTGTTACTGCTTCTGGTAAAAATAATTAATACTGTATAATAATTAAATACTGTCAACATGGGAAGGCAGAAAAATCTGAACAAAGTAGAATAAATTAAAGGATAAGATCACGGGGGGGNGGGCATTTTTGCAGTCTGTCTATGACTAAGCTTAAAATTAATGTTACAGTTTGACTCTATGGGAGTATTCATAACATACAGTGCCCAATTTAACATGTCATTAAGGGCAACTATAGTCACGCAAGCATGTTACCTCATTCATAAATGCCTGTTACTGGCATCTTTTAGTGTTTGCCGTGAAAGAGGTGTTACTATCCTTATCTACATGTCAGGGAAACAATTCATAAAACACACACTCATGCAAAAATTAAGACCTGCTTCAGTCTGGTGATAAATTTCAGTGGTATGAAATCCGGGTGACATTATAAACTATTTGTGTGTTAGTGATCAGTAAATTTGATATGTAAGCCCACTCAGCTGACCAGTCAGTGTATTTAAGTGGCAAGCTTTGACCTGATCTCACACACAATCTAGTGGCATGGTGTGTCTTCCTCAAGCCTCATTCACTGTGGTCTCTCTCTCTCTCTCTCTCTCTCTCTCTCTCTCTCTCTCTCTCGCTCTCTCTCACGCTATACACCTCTGGACTGTGGGTGTGGGGATGTGATATCTCATATATCAGCGTATTAAAGTGTGGAGCTTGAAAGCAGAAAATGTAATTTTCCTTTGCTGATTGAACATGTATATTTCACTTTGACATCAGAAAAAAGCAGTATAAAGTGTCGCTCTTAAACAGTAACTTAACAGCAAATCCACGTTTTTGAGATCTCAAAATGAGACAAGACAATCAAATCCATGTACTCCACAACCTAGGGCACTTTGATTTGGTATCAAGGTATATGAAAACAGATGCATTCTTGTGGGTGGGGTATGGTGGCCCAGCCCCTTTTTTTTTTTTCAGAGTTTGAAGGCATTTTTTTAATATGTGAAGAAGTGTGGTCAAGCTAAAATAGGGAGGTTAAGTTGCTCTTTTTAAGTGGCTCATGAATAAACCAAGGTTCATTGGCTTTTACCTGTGACGTGTTGGTAATGGGGCAGCAATGCACTTAATATAAGCTTTAGGAATTAGCTTAAATTATTGCAGTGCTTATTTAGTGTGATGCTGTGTAATTACCATTTCTCTTTTTTTTTTTTTTTNTTTTTTTTTTTTTGTTTTTCTTTTAATTACCTTTCTGTAGGTATGCCCAACAGTGTTGTTGGATTTGGTATGCATTTGTTCTTTGAATGTTGCCAGCAACGGAAGGCTAAAAATGGAAAGAAAAAAAAAAGAAAATTTGGTAAAATATAAGAAGTTCTGTGTCATGTCCATTATGAGATCAGACCATGGATGACTTGTTTCCTTTTTTCCGTGGCATTGTGGGTTGCTGCTGTGGGCTAAGATTCCTCGTGGTCACTTTTTAACTTACACATGCTTACTGAATGGTCTATTTCTGTCCTATCACGTATTTGAATGCAAATGATAATTGGTGGTTGTCCAGCCGCGTACTTGTGTGAATATTAGTTCTCACAGTCATGGCAGTAACATGAATAATTGCATGTTTTTATGCAAATCAAGGTCACGAGTTCAATTATTGATTTAATGGTGATATTCAAGTGAAATATGCAACCACCAGATGCACAGATGAGGTCAATTGTAATTTCTGTTAAACTGGATGTATTAGAATTAATAAGCATACTAATAGTTGAGAGGAGAGGGGTACTGCAGGTCTACATTTTTTGTCTTTTCTCTCATTTCCTTTAGTCTTGTCAGGAATAGTATTAATTTCTGGGTTAAAAAAATAATTCACACGCCATTGCATAGCAACTGGGATGTAATATATTAATAACTGGAAATATAATAACTGGAAACTATATAATATATGAAATGGCTATAGTCAATACTTAGTTTCACTGGCTGACACTGTAAAGGTATGTCATATTTTTATGCATAAAAAATGTGAAACGAATAATTCATGGTTGAGTATATCATGTTAAGAAAGATACTATTTCAGGTGAAATACCCATTGACTTCTAATTTACCATTAATTAGTAATTGTGTTTTTCTTTTGTACGGTTTTTATTAACTGTTAAAACAGACTGGTTTAGCTGCTGCATCCCTGTCATGAGAATCTTCCTCTTCATCTTCCTCTTTCTCATCCTCCTGTCTGTTCCAGGAAGTCCAGGCATTCCTTCATGCAATGTAATTTTTAGAGGTTGCAGTGCATAACTTTGGGCTAATTAAACTCAGGGTGGGAAGTAAAGACGTGCTTTGACTGGCCTTAAATAATATATGCCAAATAACACTTTCCGGCTTAGTAAATCACACAGTTGGTGTGATTCAATTAATCTCAGCACCTATTTTTGTGATTTATCCTTGACACTCCTTAAATTTAATATTAATCAGGAAAAAAAGCACATTCTTTCCATCCATCTACAGTCCAGACATGCAATATGCTTGAACACCTGGTCAGCAGATTAGTTTTCCATCTTTCAAGCAATAAAATGATTATTATCTAGACAAATATTTACAGGCCCAGAGTCTTGGTTCTGTAAGTAGTGTGCAGCTTTTTGACTCATGGGTTCAGAACATAATTTAAAATGCACTTTGAGTGTAGATTAATATAAAGTGAATGTCACAAAGACAAAGATAAAAAATAATAATAATAAAGCCAACCATGCTCGAACCAACACATTTTCTGTTTTAACCCAACTCATTTTAACAAGCCTGAAATGAATGAGATTCCCAGATTTTTAAGACAGCATACAAGTATCAAGTACTGTTCCTGAGCCTGAGAAGTTGGATGGTTGATGTACAAATACCTGCGATGCTTCACCTAAACCAGCTTCACAGAAGAAGCCATAATTCTCAGGAATGCTTTTACTGTGAAGCAGCTGCAGGAGTTTTCTGTAATGACATACTGACATCTCAGACATCACCAGTCTCTGTAAGCACCTGATTCCTTTCAGCTGTTCCTTAGCATCACTTTGTTCCCATAATGTGTCATGTTCAGCATCCTTTTTTTTTTTGTTTTAACCTCCACCAAGGAGATTATGCAATCGTCGGCTTTTATTTGTCTGTTTTTAGCAGGATATCTCAAAAAAATTATGGAGGGATTTGGATGAAAATTTGGGGATGGATTGATAATGTTGAGGGGAATAAATGATTACATTTTGGAGGTGAGTCAGATTGTATTCTGGATCCAAGATTTTTTTTTTTTTTTTTTTTTTTAAACTTTTTGGAGGTCAAAACTAAAATAAAAAAAAACACAAACACTCATGATTTTAAGTTTATATGTACAGAGAAAAAAAGCCACAGATATACCTTTTACAATCAAAACTTTGAAGAGTTTACTGGAAAAGTCGATTTGTAAATTGGATTCCTTATGAATGGGTTGCTGCAGGTCAAATACTCAGGATAGTATAGAAGGTCAAGGAAATATTTATTGTCTCTGGCAACTTGTTGTACAGTCAGCAGATACCACACAATCATACGACAAACAGTAATCAATGGACAGTAAATAACAAAAAGAATTGCATTAAATTATTTAAAAGGCCAATGGCAGTTGGAACAAAAGTCTGTTGGTCTATTTAAGTCTATTGGGCCTGCATGATGACTTCTTCCTCCTTCACAGCTGGTTTTAAATCCAGTGAACAATCCCAGCATGTGGATCTTGTTATCTGGCAGATATAAACATTTGTTTCTGAGGCATTATTATGTAATTGACATTGAAGGATTTTCATAAGTAAATAATTTTAACCAGAAAGATCCAATAAGATTCTGTAAAAAAAAAACAAAAAAAAACAAAAAACAAAAAACAAAACAAAACAAACTTGTCTGCAGCTGCTTTAGACAATGCTGCTTTCTTGGAACGCTGTAACAGGGACGACTTTAGTCTGCTTTAAGGCTGCAGCACGTTTGTAAGGAGGCTGAAACAGTAGATCCCTTGTTTCCATGGTAACCCCATGTGTGTGTGAGTGAAAAGGAGGACGCTGTAGTTCGGATGCTTGAGGTGAGTTTATGATGCAAAATGATTGGACCACGCAATATTCTTCCTGAAATAATTGGGTTGGTATGGTGGCATCTTAGATGTCTGTGACAAATCCCAGCTGCATGTTATCCAGGCTTCTAGCTCGGCCCACTCTAAGCGCTATAATAATAGCTCAGACTGAAGGTTGGAGATGGTGCATTCAAAGTAGTAGACTGACATGTCTGAGGAGAGAATCTTCACTTTTCCTCCCATCATCCCGTCATTATTTCAGAAATGTCCTTTGATCTGTAAAAAAAAAAAAAAAAAATCCTGAGAGCTGAGAATTATGGATATGATGCATAATATATTTAAACTTACTATATCATCTGAATCTCCAAAGACCTCCCCAGAAAATCTATGTATTTTTCATAAATTAACTATAACCAGATCATGTGTATAGGTTGAAATATATTGCAGCTGTCAACATCTGACCTCACTGAGGAACATTTCTCTTATGAAATATTAAATATAGAAGAATATGCATCTACTTGCCAGAGTTGCTCAATATTTTTCTCTGTCAGAAAAATTTTAAGCGCTTTTGAAATGTCAAAAGAAAAATGCAAATGAAATGGGGTTGCATCATCTGAGTTAAGGCAAATAACTCTGGGTTTCTATTCAGTTGTGTTTAAATCTTTTATTTCTCTGTCAGCTCCTCTTGGATATGAGGCTTAAAAATCATGGGTTCTGCCACAGCGGAACAGGTAGCTAATCACTTAAATCCAGGTCTGATCCATGTGTCCAAGATGAAATTAAATTGAAAAGTTGATCTTTACCGCCTATGAATAATCAAATTTAAATCTATATAAGTAAAATTAGATAAATTTGGGATCAGGCATACTTTACAAAATTTTTGTCTTCATCGAAATTTTAGCTTCTGAGTTATCAAAGAAAACATCAATTATTGCACTGCTCTCAACATTTCCCTGAACTTCCTTTTAAAATGACTGTAAAAGGAAAAAACAAACTAACAACAAAAATATGATCTTTATTTGAGTCTATGGGTCATAAGCTGAAAAGGTTGATAACTACTAGAGAAATAATTCATTTCAGTCACTTGTCATACAGCAACATCTTGTCCTTCATGGTCCACTGGAGAGTGTATCCTCCCCTGGTTTTAGGATAATAATTTACCACTCCCAAGCTTTTAATTAGAGCAATTACTTTTGGTTTTATGAAACTCCTGCTGCTCTTTTAGCCCATGTACAACAGCAAACGTCCTGACTCTTTTTGAATTCCTATCTTGACATCTAGTATATGTACATATATGCACATGTTCATATGTGGGAAGAACATATACTGTAGTATGTTTCTATATGGGTATGCAAGATACTTCTTTATTCAAAGTTGGAACATTTTGTTTTGTGATGATGTAGGTCTCATTATGTATTGCACATAAACTCACGTATGAGTCATCTAGGTCACATACATGTTTATAGACAGAGACTCATCTATGCCACATACATGTTCATATACAGTTCGAACCATCTTGGTCACATACGTTTTCATACACTGTCAATGAACATATCTATGCCACATACATGTTCATATACAGTGTGTGAGTCATCTGTGTCGCATACGTGTTCATAGACTGTGCAAGTCGTCTGTGCCACATACATGTTCATAGACAATGTGTAAGTCATCTGTGCCACGTAGTACTGTTAATAGATGCCTAGATGTGACATACATATGTATGTGAAATACACTATGTATTACACATGCTGCATCTACTGTATTAAACGTATATATATGGACCAATATGTTATGCTATGCAAAGGGATGAGTTACATGTGTATATATACATGTTGGGCTCCTAGATTTCTGTATGTGTTGGTTCTGAAGAACAGTAAAATTTACGTTCTGGACATGAATGGGTGCCTGTAGTACCATCAGCAGTCTCTGTAGATGGATTTGTCAGAAAAAAGCTTCTGGACTTGTTGCAGGAACGAGACCAAAGTACTTCAAAAGTCCATCTGGAAGCAAATAACGCAGATGCTTTGGTTTTACAGGGAAACTTACCTATGAAACTGCTGTTTCTAAGGGCAGATTCATCATAGCTACACAACCATTTGGACATTATATAAATGATTATTATTCTGTTGAGTGTGTGAAATAAGATGCCAATATATATGCTTACTCAAAATAGATAAAATAGTAATATTAGTAAAAGAATAGTTTATCTGGAAGTCATGAATGTGACAATAGGCAAAACATATATAAAGGCTCATTCTATAGTGGCCTTTCTTTTCCTGCTCTTTTCTTCTCTTTCCCTTTAGTAAAGGAGTAGTGCTGCTTTCTGAGTTCCCCCAGCACCCATTACTAGATATGTTATGTTGTTTTGATGTTTATGGCTGTATTGTAGCTGCTGGCCAGGTAGTGTGGAGGAGCTCGTATCTCGCTAACGCACAAAAAAACTACTTGGAGTTAACGTTCTCTCATAGGACTTAACGACAACAGTTGGTGCAGGACCAGCAGGCAGTTGGTTAACGGTGACGTATAAGCTTTATTTAAAATAATATTTTTTAGGACTGGTGAAATGATTAAAGATCTGTGATCCAATACTCTTGTGGCCAATAACCATCCGTGTCTTTGTGATGGTACTGAAAACATGTAGTTTTCCCTCAAGCTCCTCTGTAACTCCTTCCTGGCCTCATTATAAACTCTATTCTAAGATCCCTGTGATAATAACGTGATGAGTCAGATGAGACCTTATAACTTTGGGATATATGCTTTAGGCATGTTTTGTCCCTCACATTAGCCTCTGTTACCACAATCCAGTGGTCTTTGATGAGAAAATACTATACATGTTCTTTGGTTTTCCAGTTTTATTACGTTACAGTATATGATGAGCCATGAGCTTCTGTCTTTTCTCTCAGTCTTTGATTGTAATAGTCCTGAAAGAATCATGGCGCTCCTTTCTTTCTCACTGTGTTATTTGGTTTCATCTCACATCTGATTACAGTACACCATACTGCTTATGTCAACACAAACATAATTATCATAGTGCGAAGGGCATATAGTCGGGGGTTCTCCTTGGGTGGCTCCATTTTCATTACAATCAGTCGGTTGTTTCCCTGTACATTAACCTCTATCATAACTTCATTGCTTTTGCACCAAACATCACTGTCACTTCACTAATAATAGTCAACTTGTTCTTTGACACTTTAATGATTTTTCTAACTGGGGCTGAGCATAATGCATTTAAACTGCACTTTGTCATAAACGCATCTGCAACTTGATTTAAAAACTGCTGATGTGCCTGGATATGCTGTAATTGCTCGCTGGTTTCACCAAGATCAACTCATCAGATTCTGCTGTCTTTCTTTGTCTTTGCATATTCTGTTTGATCTGAGAAGTCGAAGATATGAAACACCTCTTGGAAGAAACCGAGGCGCCCTTAAATATACGTTGTTTCTGATTTTTTTACCAAAGTATTTGCACAGGAGTAATATTACATAGGGGACTTCATGCAGTTTATTAGGATTTACCCGCAATGTATTATGTATTTCCTGCAGGTGGATTTCAAGCAGGCAGATTAACAAATCTAATAAATCTAATTTATAAATCAAATCCCAAGGAAAGGCGTTGATTAAAGGCAGACTCCATATATGTGTGTGTGTGTGTGTGTGTGTAGATATATATATCTATAGTAGATAGATATATACACACACATTTTTTTTTTTTTTTTTTNTTTTTTTTTTTTTTTTTGTTAACCCAATTACAGAGACGCCGATGGGACTATAATATTATCAGATGACGTCTGTTTTCTGAAATGCAGTAGGTAATTTGCTGTGGAATTTTTATTTTACAAATGACAGACATGGCAGATTTATATGGGATTAAGATGCCAGATGACCCCTGCATTTATTACAAATTACATTAGGGGTTTACTTTGGTTTATTTGGACCACTGTGAAAGTACATTAGATGCAATATGGCTGCGATGGATTTGTTTGTGCCCAGTTTTAGCCAAATATGAAAAAGCTCCATTACGTCAATCCATTGCCTCCTATGAACGTTTTCACTGTAGGACAGACACTGATGTGCTCTTCACAGTGAGATGTTTTTGTCACTGAAACTCGAGCCAAATGTGATCCAGCATTCAGCTCGGTTTTCCTCAGAGTTATTAAAATCTCCTGCTGCACATTTGGCTGGATATGCACATTCGCACACATCCCTGAAGCATGGTGTTATCTTCATTGTTCCATTGCCTGAGGTGTTGTTCCGTTGTGGCACCTCTTGCTCGTTTCCTTTATTTTCTGAGTTTAGCAAGATTTTTGTCAATACTTTTCTTGCGAACTAAGCAATTAATATACTTTTTTTTTTTTTTCTATCTCTTGAGGGCAAAAGGTAAAACATCCAATTACTAATAGTGCTTCTAATAATCCTCAACAGCAACCAAAAACCACATTTATTCTCTGTGGATTTGAAATATTTACCTCATAAACAATTCTCCTGTCTTAGTGACAAATGGATGAAGGTTCTTTTTTGTCATTTGGGAATAATCATTTTCATTACATTAAGCATTTGATCAGAATTGAAGTCATTCCAAGGAGACTATGTCTGATTGCTATTCATCAAAAAAGCTATAGAAGGAAATGAGGTTAAACACAGTGACCTCTGAATATGTTACACGTATGTAGAATGTTATTTCTATTATAGTGGGATTTCTTTAATGGTATCTGTGGAAAGCATGTATGAGCCTTGGCTGTTAACAAATGTTTCAGGCAACTATACAAACCTTGAATTTATCCCTTTTCAGTAAGGAATACACAAAATGAACAATAAATTGCAAATAATGAGAGGTTGGCTTCAAGAACAAGCAGCACAAAAGGACTTTTATCTTGATTCAGGTAAGTTTTCATATAAAACTTCTTTCAAGTCTGTACAGTTGTTTGCCTTGGCGGTGAAACCAGCTTCTGTATCAGAATCATATGGTATTTGAAAGAGCATCTGTCCATCTTTTTATGATTTTCTGAGGCTTTTCCTCAATTGAAGAGGCAGCAGAAATGGGCACATAAGACCCACAGGTTTATGAGGGCTGCAGCAGATGTAACCAGTCTGTGTTATTTCCTGTTAGGATGATAAAATGACTCATTCTGACGTCTCAGATGAATATGCAAAATATCAGCACCGCTAAAGTTATGAGAGGATATGAATTAGGTTCAGGAAAGATTGGAAAATAGACATTGTGACAGTAAATGGTTTGCACAAGTTTGGATAGAAAATCCATAATTTGAACACTCATGGCACCATGTTATTGCCTTTTTTTTTTTTTTTTTTTTTTAAAAAAAGCCTTCTTTATGAGTGCATCTACAGTAAGAGAGGAGAGGATCAGCACTTGTCCCTTCAGGAATTATTGACCAGATGTATAAATGCATTTTTCTGGCATAGTTCATGAAAAATTTGCCAGACAACCATTTAAGTGCACACTAAATGGGCAAAACAGCCAAGGATATTCATCTATGCCCCCTAGTCAAACTGAGCCATGTCAGTGTGGGCTTTTCTTTATTGTACACACGATGAGAGTCCTACAAATAAAAGAGCTACTGAAAAGATAGCCGCTCTGACATCCCTGCATGTCCTTGTGTCTGCCTGAAGAGTAGCTGTAGACCAGAGGTGACTTCTGTGTGTATTGGCTGTTAAATAATGGAGGCATGCTTGGTGTCATGCCACGGATGTATTGATGGAATTACATGTATGGAATCTTTCAGGTGAGTGAAAAACACATTATCAGAAGAAGTCGATTAGGCAGTAAAGCCATCTTAGAGACGATCTAGTATCTCTCAACAACCAGCCCACTGTAATAGTCAAGCTCCCTGTGTGATATTGTCTTATATCTGCATACACCACAGACTATATCATTTGGTTATGATGATTATGTTTTCTTCACACAACGTGAAGCCACACATGGCTTTCCACATGTTGTCTTGAAGTCAAATTCAGCTTCTGCTGCAATTGTTAATTTGGTACATGGACCAAATGATGACTACAATGAGAACCCAGTTCTGTTGTTCCATGTTATTTAGACATCCAGGCATAGTAAAACAAAAAGATTTCTTTCTCCTGCCCAGGACATTTCTGGCCAATGAGCAGAGACTATTCTCACATGACTTTTTTTTGTTAAATTCTGTTTCAGTTGGATGTTTTCCTATGTGAAACTGAACCAAACCAATCAGTAAATGCAAAATTGTAATTTAGTCCCTGATTCGGACCAGAACAAACTGATTGCAGGTCTGAAAATGTCCTTAATAGGTTATTCCCTGCGCTATACCCTGCCCTTCCACCATTTTAATGTTAAATGAGCTCAATACAGACAAATGCCTATTCAGCATTGGGTCTGTAAGGCTGGATTTACACTACAAGTCTTGATGCTCAATTCTGATCTTTTTCCTATATCTGATTTTTTGTTCAGCATATTTACAGTTTCTTTTCTAACCAGCTCATATCTGATACCTGTATTTACACGTTTTGACCTTTGACCTGTAGCAGCCCAGATGCAGCTGTGCATGCACACATTTCTGAGACGGATGTAAACAAAACGCTTCAATGGATGAGAGAACTATTTAAAAATATGATCAGTGGGTTAAAACTTTAACATGCAGAGAAAAAAATCTGATATGTTGTGTGAGCATTTAACTCTCCCATCCGGACATATATTTTCATCGGGTGAACACGGAGGAGAAGCGGGTGGAGTTTTGCTGTAATGGCAGCTTGTTATCACACACCATCTATTTGACATGAACACACACATCAGTATGTCTGATATATATATAGTATGTCCTCCATTTCTGTTTACAGAGAGTGGTCATCGTATTGATCGCTTACATTATTCATATGTAGATAAGACAGAATGACGTCGGAGTCGGAATGGGAAGGAAATTCCGATCTGTGTATTTAGACAGCAGGCGCATTGGCAGATATCCGATACGTATCCAATTAATTTCCACATATGCAAGTGGCCCAAATCGGACCTAAGAATATCTGATTCCATGTGGCTTTTTACCATTTACATCTTCAGGAAGCGTATCCGATATGTGTTGCATTGAGCAAAACATCGGAATCAGGTCGCATGTGTGTGGTCGTGTAAATCCAGGCTAAGTGTTTACTGCTGACTGTGTCACACTGTAGAAAATAGCACTCTTTTTCCTGGCAATGAAAGCTGTAGAAGCATTATTCTCGACACCAGTCAATCACAACAAATGACTGTTACAAACAGCAAACAATTTTGGCCTGTAAAGACAGTTTGTGTTACACAGCAACTGTTGCCAAAAGACTGGTGTCACAGTGGGTGGCAGAAATGAGGAGATTGTGTGCATGGGCGGTATTTTACAGTTGTCTTTCAGTCGGTGCAGTCAGTTACAGAGTATCATTATGGGATTTGCTATTGTGAAACAAGTCATTAAAGGTTCTCAGGGCCTTTTTCTCAAGCATACTGACAGCTCATGCATGGGCTCATTCCTGGGTCCATTGAACTTCTGCTCCGAACTGTAACAGAGATTTTTACTTTTCCATCAAACTTTGACGTGCTGTAGATTGTGAGGGTCCTTTGTCATTGCAGTACTGCATTTAAATGTTTTGCAAGTCATCGCGTTGGTATTTAAGGGTTATGGGGAAAACCGAGACAATTCTACACTAATTGACAATAAATAGGATTTGTTGCAGGGTTGTTGCACTGGATTGCATTAGAGTATACAGCCTTCTAATAAACTGGCAACTTAGTGTACATCATTAGTGGGCTAAGTAACCTTGGCAGGCAACCTAAAATAAAAGACATTGAGGCTCAAGTGGGATCAGATACTGATTCCTTGAAGCCTTATTTTTGTAAAATAAGTAAAAAAAAAAAAAAAAAAAAAAAAAAAAAAAAAAAAAAAAAAAAAA
>VXCM01000802.1:43169-185988 GCA_014773175.1 Lucifuga dentata
GGGGGGGGCATTTGCCAGGCAGAGATTTTGTTTGTATTCTGGCCAGCTTATAAAGTCGGGCCTGCAGAGGTGGATTGTTATGCTTCAGGTGAGAGATAGCTCTGAGGCTTTGGCCCTCACTTCTCCCACCCAAATGTTTCCCGAAGAGAAGTTAACAAGGTTTTGGACTGGCCACTTGGAACAAGCAAAGATGAGGAATATTTGGCATCACTCTTTTGATTTCAGGACCAAATGATATTAGAGAGAAGTATAGCAGCATTATAAGAACTGAAAATACATTTTGGCTCATGACCTTTGTCACAGTTTTCAGCATCACCTGAAAGCAGGTGGCAATCCTCCGCCCCTGCTTGGATGTTTTTTTATGGTAATATTTCTGTGGGCCTTTGGAATCAGATTTGAAAGCCGAGTGAGCAATTTAATAAAGCCTTGAAGTCATAGTTTGGAAGCTTGGAGCTCTGCTTTGATATATAAACTGTACCAACGAGAATCTGCCTACTTTTTTTCAGACTGGCTCAACAGAGCACCTGGAAATCTGTCAATTACTGCCTCAACAGCAGACAATGGTTATAACATTCTGGCTTGTTGTTTGAAGGCTGTAAACATTATTATCTGTGTTTTAGTTCTCCATCACCTCGTTGAGATCCAGCAGCCTCCAGATAAAACACATCAAATATACCTGAGTGCACTGCTTCTGCATGGACAATAAAATTACAGGGGAAATACTGTCAATACGTACTGAAAAAAGTCAGGAAATATTTCTTTTCCACCATCAAATTGATGATTTTGTTATTGAAAACATATTTCTGTTTTACGAAGCTGGAATAAGATGTATGCTTATGTAGCAGGCTTGAATGAAAGATTAAATTTTGCACATTATGAGTAAGGCTGTAGTCTCAGTACCCTACTCTTTCAGTTGCATTATCATTGCAGAGATGTGAAAAAAAGAGGCTTTGCAAAACAAATCGAGACGCAAAATAAAGAGGTCGCACTAATAACTAAACTTCTCAGTCCTGCTTGTTCAGTTTGTGTGTTAGTACATGATGATATCTGACTTTAACAACACGTCAGCTTGTGTTTACAAACATGAGCTGTGTTGCTCACATGCTCATGTGTGAACTTTATGTCAGTCTGCAGGATTAAATGCAATATCCATTTACTTTATTCCAAAGGTGCAAGTAACAGCATGAAAGAGCGACAACACAGATGGCACACAACAACAAAAAATAAATCCTGCCATGCTCAAGATTCGTCCACTTTTCTGTCTACCTCTGCCAAGAAGGTCATGTGAGCACTCAGGTTTGTCTGTTAGCAGGATATTTCAAAATGTTCTGGATGGATTTTGATAAAATTTGGGGAACAGATAATGTTGTGTAGAAGAAGTGATTAAATTTTGGAGGTGATCCATATCATACTTTGGATCCAGGAGTAGAAAACGTTTTTAGTCTATAAAATCAATGGTAATGGGCCAATTTCAATGAAATTTTTTTTTAACAAAAAGATTTTATTTTGGTGATGATCTGGATTATGTTCTGGCATTATTGGGGATTTTGTTGGCCTTGGCAGAGGTATGTGCTCTTGGAGTGCCTAGTTGTGTAGCTGCGCTGGTGACATCACTTGACAAAACCCCCCACAAATTTTAGATATTGCATCTTGCAGACACAAAGCATTAATTCTGGAGGACATTTACAACCAACACATCAGACAAACACAGGATACCTATGGCAGCCATCATATGTACGTGTATAGTTAGTGTCATGTATAACCCTGGCAGGAGTAAACCAATCATTTCAAGCTTTGTATATCATTTTAACTATGAAAATGACTAGGGCTGTCAGCAATATTAGATTTTCACTCCACGATTATCATGGTCAAAAGAATTCACGGTAACAATATTATGATATCTATAGAAGATTTGAAAAAAAAATAATGCTATCAGTCAAATTCATGTTGGTTTATTATGTGTTTTGTCTCTTTTTCGGCAAATGAATTACACTCAAAATACGAGTGTAGGGAGGCGGAGAGAGTCTGTAAGCATAACTGTACACAGGTATAAAATGAGCAATTACACTTAATGGATAGTATAAAGGCAACCAGATGACCTGATAAACAAATCTAAACATAACCGGGAGAGAGAAAATCCTGTCAAGTCCAACGCCATGATAACTTAGCTTTAACAACACAACTAAGACCTTCATGGAACATTTCCTGTTTCAGGGCTAGCAAGCTAACTGCTACTTCCTGTCTCTACTGTGCTGAAATCTGCAGGATGATGGAGGTGAAGGTGGTGAACAGGTTGGTGGTATTGCCCCCTTTAGCGGTTCCTGTCGATCGGTGTTTCCTGCAGACAGACTGGGGCGTCTACCAACACCCTGCCTTTTTTACGGAGTACAAAAAACTCCCACACTGGCCAGATAACTTTTTTGAGGTTAGGGTAGAGTGTCTCGCTCTCGTCTGTCATCTCCTCCAACATGATTTTGCGAGACAGTAGCAGCCACACACTGTGGTAGTAGCTAGCTAGCTAGCTGGGGGGGACAAAGTGAGAACAGAAAGAAATGGAAATGATTAAAGAGATGCTGGATTTTTTATATGATATTATCATGTGTATTATTAACATGATATCAGTATTTCATTTTTTAAATATCACGGTTATCGTCAATACTNTATCATGTGTATTATTAACATGATATCAGTATTTCATTTTTTAAATATCACGGTTATCGTCAATACTGGTATATTGCGACCCCCCTAAAACTGATAGTATTGAATTCAATACTATAACTTATCTGGTAACATATCAACCATGAACATATTTCAAATAATTTTATCAACTTAATATAATCAAAAATAATATTTCAAAATATTAATATAGCAACTCATGTTTCCTTGTCAATCAAAGTTGAATTAAAACTTTGGGACAATATATAACTTAATCTTTTTTCCCTTAATTTGACCTATTATTTCACATCTATAGCATCTACCCTATATAAACTGTATGTTTCATACTTCTCAACTGCGAGTTTGTGGTGTTTTTTCATGGTGTAGTGTAATATTATTAGATTTATACTGATGCTTATCCTCCTGCTTTCACTGCGTTTTATTTCTCCAACAGAACTTGGCTGACATACCAGTGATACAGCTATCATGCTCCAGATCTTTGAAGCATGCAGACAAGCTACAGGCCCTTGAGGATATGTTACCCAGAACCATACCTGACATTTATGCTTACATTAGCATATGTCATTCTCAGCAATTATCATGAAATATAACAATAACAAAATCATAAAGACTAAACTGGGATTTGTGCCCCTTGCAAAGAAATGGAGCAACACTTCGCTGGACCAGAAATCAGTTGGTTCTGTGACAAGCTGTGTCCTTCTGTTACATTCAGTAAAGGTCTTTTTCTGGATTTCTACTGAAAATATGAAATGATTTATGTCCTTTTCTGCCTGAAGCTAAACTGGCACTTGCAAGTACCGGCTGCATCTGAGAGGTCAAAAAGTTAAGTTGCAGATTTAGGAGGAGGTGTGAATTGAAGATGTTCAAACTATTTTTACAGATTGTTTAGCATAACTGTTTGGCTATTACATAGATTTCATGTAATTTTTTTGAAACATAGTGTTACAACCCTATGGTCTAGGGGAAAGGGAAGCAACATAAAAGCCGATGGAAATGGCAAAGAAAGGTAATTTATTGTTTCAACACAAAATAATAATGATAAGCACAGGATTGGCTAACAACAGTAACTGAAATTTAAGGCAAACCACCAACTGCGGAAGGGACAGAGGTGGTGCCAGAAAACCAACCCTAAAATAACAAACAAAAGAGTTTAACCAATAACCTTCCTTTAATAAAATAATAAAAGTAACAACAGTGATACACAAAAAATAAGTGAAGTGACAACACCCTACAAGATTTTCCTTAATACAACGGTGCCTAAATTAACCAATCAGATGTTGAAAAACCTAAAGAAAAACACAAATCTGAATCATTGAACTATCACAGGTCACAATAGCAGATCATAATTACACAGCTCTCAAAAAACCCTCAGAAAACGAGTTGGACTGGCACAAACACACAGCCAGCCATCACAATGAGCGTTTGTAATGAATTTAAGCAAGTCCAGGGACCGAGCAGAATCTTCATTGGTGGAGGGGATGAAATTGTCCTCCAATCAGATGTGTCCACTGCAGGAGAAGTCGAAGGTGCATCCCAGAGGGAAGAAACGGGCCAATCGAGGGTGTGGCTCCGCCGCTGTTATCCCGCCTCCGTTAACCAACCAATTGGAAGAGCGGCCCAGCACAGTTTGTTTTGCATATACAACAAGAAAGGAGCGGTTATATGGGAGAGGGAGCGGAACAGCGAAAGAGAGTGAAAGAGCTAAGAAATAAAGGAAACACGTCAACGGACCTTTTACACAGTGAGGGACGTAACACATAGTTAACATTTTTTAATGTAGTAAATCCCCATAACAGTGGCTACTGTGTGATAGCTGTTATACATGCACACATTTACATGGCTTTTTGCAGTAGATGTCATTCCAGTTTAATACATTAAATCTGTTGATACAGCATAAGATGTAAATATAAATGATGTCCACACTTTCCTGAACTCTTAAGGCTTCGCTCTACATCTATCAGCCATCTTTCTGTGTGTGTGTGTGTGTGTGTGTGCGTGCGTGCGTGTGTGTGTGTGTCAGGAGGAAAGCATAAGAAACCAAAGTATCCACACAAGTAGATACTGTATGCATCAGAAAATCTAGTTTGTGAAGGGGATTAATAATACAGATGTTATATTTTCATTGTCATTTAGGGGTCTATTTCTGAACATCAGCAATGCTTCAGTGTGCAATAAAACACACTGATCCGCTGCCAGCCTCCCTTGTTGTACCACCGCTGTGCACATTCAGTGAAAACAGGCCATTTTAAGTACTGTCTTTTTATGCCCACTGTTCTGATTGCAGATTTGGCCTGCTGTATATGACTAATGCCTGACTCCTATAAGATTCAAGATGGCATGGCATTAATGTCAGATGGGCAAAGCAATCAGTAAATACGTTAAATATTGTGATCTAGAACTACTGTTGAATTAGCAATTACAAATGTCGGTATCATTGTTAAATTTTTTTCTGCCAAAATCAGTGTGTAGGAGCCTTAAAACTGGTTTATGCTTAATGTGGATGTGGGACATGCAAAATGTAATGTAATTGCAGCTTAAACAGCTGCTGCAAGGCCACTTTTGAGGGTCAATTGTGTGATTGTGCACCACTCAATTTTTGAAACAGCGTGAACAGTGTTTGTATGTCAAATGTGCCTTCATCAACAATTGGCCAAAGAGGTGAGGAGGATGGAGAAGTAGTGTGGAGGAAAGCAGAGAGAGGGACAGAAAAAAATACAACTTTTTTCACCTTGCAGCCAATGCAAGTAACAGCAGTTTCTACTGTTTGTTAATCATCAAAACTCTGGTTTCACTGGTTTTACTGCCTCCATGTTTCGTCGTGGATAACTTAACTGGAAACTACTTCTGCTTTTGCTGAGTTTTGTTTTTGTGTTCGAGGGCAAGCACGTGGTTATCATGCGTGGTTGTCATGCCATGAATGAAACCATGAATTCCAGGACATGTACATGCCAAAATGGTCCATCTGCATGTCTGCATTGTGTCCCTGTTAAGCATAAACCAAAACAACACTAATCCATCCAAAAGCAATAACTTATCTACATAATGATATAAAACAGGAGAAAAACAATAACAGCAATGACAGCCTGACACTCCTGCTTTCCCAACAAAGACAGCTTTTACAAATGCAGACATGACGTGGTAGTGGAAATGACGCTAACAGAGTTTGCGTCCCCTTATAGTCAGAAATCATCAGAGAACACCAAACATTTGTTTAGCCCTCCACACTAAGGAATCATTCACCACCTCAGCTCATTTACACACACACACACACACACACACACACACCTGAGTAGGTAATTTTGAGGTCACTCAGGGCCCCCAACCTTCTTCAAATTGATCCACAGTGGTCTTGGTGGTGCTTCATTTGTGCTGGGTTTGGGTCGGTTTGGAGCAGTTGTTGCTGAACTGACCTCAGAACCTAAGAATGACCTACAGAAATATGATTTCACTTGTAAAAAAAATGATAGCAGCACAAACAACAATTTTTACAGCACAAACCAGCACACGACTGAGACTATTTTCCCAGAGTTTTGTGTTAGTTGGGGGCCCAACTTCACTCACGTCATGCTGTTTCTTTTCAGCCGTTTCTTAATTAGATCTTTGCCTCCATCGTTTTTTTGTGGTCATGTAAAAGTTTTTAGTTTCGGACTTATGAAAGATTTGGATGCTTTGGTTTATTTAGTTCTATGTTACACAATGTCTCTGTATTGAAATGCTTAGTTCAGCTATTTGTTGTTGTCATTTTTTAGTCCAAGCATGCATAAATAAATGGTCTTTGAACAAAACAAGAGCTACTCGATTTCCATATAACGTGACAAAATATTCTCACATCAAATCTGGTTAACCAATTAAAAGTTTTGGCACTTTATTTTAGCAAAAATCAAAGGTGGATAAAGATATGGGTCCTATTATTTTTCCATCTGCTGTTTGTTCTGGTTTGTTCTTTATTAGCCACTGAAGCGTTCCAGAATAAGAAGCACTGGCACTCAATACAGATGAATCTCAACCTCATAATATTATAACCTGTTTTTTAATAAACCGTGATAATTTCTTTAGTGAGAAATTGCACCCTTAATTAAAATGCAAATGCTGCCTGCTGGAGGTTAATCATTTACAAAGCTTTAATGTGGTAAACAAATGTTAAATTTAAATTAGAACCATTTATAAATAAGGGCTAAAATATATGTCAACAATATTACGAGTCTGAGCGAATACCAGAATAAATAACCTGCCAGGTGTCTGTCTGGTCTGTAGATAGAGTAACGTAAAGCCATACTGTACAGGAAATGAGGATTTATTGAACACAATAAACAGTAGTCTAATAGGGCTTCGTTAAATTCATGTGTCTGCAGGGACAAGAGCCAACCTTGCAATTTCTTTGCTCCATTACAGTAAATAGGGTTAGGGTTTTTGGGGGGNTGTTAAGAAATGAGCGATTGCAGTCTGAGCTTTCTGCTCTTTAGCTGCTCAGACATGGCTAACACCTGCAGCGTGCTGATGGAGGTCACAAATCCCTCCAGCTCTACGGCAAACTCTGCAGTTTGCTTTGTATTCATCACCAGAGACAGGGCACACCCACTCATATTCTGTCTCCCACTCAGATCTATATCTTGATACCCTCTTACATTTCAGGGCGCATTTGCAAATGTTGTAAAAAAAAAAAAAAAAAAAAAGTCACGTCCCATATTGAATCAATACCGGACAATATAGCATTTTACTGTGAAATCCAGGATGATCCCGTATTATACAGGGGATGGGTGGCAACCATACTCCTCACCTTTGGAGAAAGACTGATTGACTTTGTCTCAGCACCCAGTTTTATTTGACAAATGCAGAGGATTATATGAATGTTGAGGCCAAAGAGCAAATCTGATTGGATATGAAGACAGTAATTTATTGTTAATGTCAGCTGATTTTGAAGTCCTCTCATAATGCTAGCTATGCTTTTTTGCAAGTTAGGTAGCAAGTTAACGAAAAAGTGGATAAGGACAGTACCGATTATTTATTAATGAAACCCAAAGTCGGTGATGTCTATTATCTACACCATCTTATTTGTAGACTTGGTAAACCAGATTGGTCACCTAAGCTATTCTTATAATCCAAAAACAAGGTGCCACAGAATTAAAAATATGTGCATCCACAATATGAGCAAGCAGAAAAAGTTTATGGCTCCATGAGGAAACTCTACAGCGCCTTTGTTTTCCATATATTTTAATTCCTGTCTCCTCTTTCTCCTCCCCCTCTCTGTCTCATCTTGGCTGATATTTTCTGCACAGTTAGATTAAGTGAAAATAATTGAAATCCAAATCAACAGCAGCTGTCTCCAGTATGTATTCAGGCGTAAACTTTACAGTCAGTCAAAACTTTCCAGCCATAGCAGTTCCAAAACTCCCACTCCTCTCCAAAAGCCAGAAGACACTATAGCAACAAAGTTACAGGAAACATTTCAAGTTAGACAAGTAGCTGAAGCAGTTTGGAATCCATTAACACACATAAGAACTTCATAAGTTAAATATATAATGAGGCCATACACTTCCTTCTTTTTTGAGGCAAACCTAAAGAAAATGGCACAAGCTGTTCTTCTCATCCCACTCATACAATCAGAATCATAGCACCTCCTGTGCAACTTTCTACATCTCTGCCCAGAGCTGTAGTGGAATCGACAATAAAGGCTTATGATGACATCCACGTAAAGATAATTTGTCACAAATTGTTACTAATTGTTAGCAAAACATGAATACAGATTTGCCAAGCTAGCGTTCCTTTGGTAACAATTTATGAGATTTCAATGACTCCAAAATCAGCTCACAGTTTTGGAAACAAACCTCTAGAAAGTCCAGGTTCAATGATTGATTGAAGTGGACAAAAAAAGGTGCCAGTACTCCCCATATCCATTTGCTGGTCATCGGGTTGGGTCTGAGGGGGGTTGTGTCCTGGAATATCTCCCTTATTTTCAAAGCTTAATGTTGACAGGTATGTTACTGAGTTCAGTTGATTTTTGTTTTATTTAATGTGTGGCCCTTTGACTGCAAGAATAAAATTGTATTGGCCCCTGTCCTCATCAAAGTTTCCCATCCCTGGTATATAAATACGTGGTCCCCCAATTTAATTTGTCCGGTTGCAGCCTTTGCTATTGTTTTCCTCTGTGTTGTTCTGCAGTAGAGTACAGAAGATTTATGAGAGGTTCCAGTACTCCTGAAAATGTCCCACTACTCTGAAATGAAAATCACAGAGGTCCCGGTACTGTGTAGTGGTGAGTGCCGGCCCAATTCAAGCACTGATCATGGTTTAAAAAAAAAAAAAAAAAAAAAAAGCTGTAGCAGCTCGACCATGAAGCAGAATTTGACCCTTTTATGTTTTGTGAGTCCCAATCAAATTACTGGCCATCCTAGCTTTCACCAGCACTGTAATAATCTGTTCATCCATTATTATCAAATGAACTGTTCTTTGTTGTGTTTGTTGTATGAATACTCATTCAATAAACTCACATTTCTGTGAACATATTAGTGATTTATTTGGATAGTTTATGTCTTGTTTAATGATATCAGTGTCAAATGATGAAACTCTTTTAGTTGCAGCATCTCATTTATATAGTTTTAAATGCCTGAGTCATTTGAAGTTACATAAAGTGTGAAGGTCATATATGTTAAAGCACTGGAGTATTCAATCCATGCATTCCCTCTGTAAAATTCTGGAGAAACATCGCCCACAGGTTTCAAGAGAAGTGAAATTTACCCAGTTGTCTTGTACAAAAATTTTATCCTCTGTTGATTGGGATGGAACAAATGTGCAAAATCCGCATCGGACCTGGTGTGAAAGATTTGCGTGCAGATTCACAACCCTGAATGGCAGCGGTGTAAAATGACCTTTAATAAAGTATTAGCACTGTAAATGTTTTATGCTTTTGGTCCCTTCCAGTGGCTTAGAAGGAAAGGGTCAACGATGGCTTGCGTAAGACCTATTAAATTCATGTTTTGTCTGACATGAACGCAGGAAATACACCATGTGTGTCAAATAAACCCTTTGCATTAAAACCCATTATAAGGTAAAACCAGCATTTTAAAATTGAAGTGTTGAGTCTAAATGATTTTTTTTTCTAAGGGAAACTTTTAAGTTATATAGATCTGGATCCAATATTAGTGAGAATTCAGCNTTTTTTTTTTTTTTTTTATTGACAATTACTTTCTCTACTCAGCAATCTACACAGATTTTCTCTCCAGACATTTTTACTAACAAATAGCTTTTTTATGATCTAGCAAAAAACAGTAAATGTCTGCTTGCAGCTGCACAGTGCAGACCATTCACAGAAGGCACACAGCATCTAGGGGCTCCTGCTTAATAAAACATAGAAGCTTCTGTTAATCTTTTTGGGCCACAAGTTACTTAAAGAACAATGTTATTGCCTTAAAGTAAAAAAGAAACACTTGGTAAATTATATAGTGTTATTGTCTAACAGTTCCTTTTTCAAAATATTAAATTATGCCTGCTCAGGCTTTATGGGGTTAAGTGAGTTTTTGGAGTAAAGTTTTACGTCTTTTTAAAATGCATCTAGTCAGGTAAAAACAAAACCATCTTGAGCTGCCCTGACAGTTTTGTTTCTGTTTAGTCCTTCATTTCTGTAACATGTTGACACCAACATGTTACATGTCAGATTTTAACCCTTACACACCTTGTTTAACCAAGTATGAGGTTTGTAGGGACGCAGTTTGAACTTTAGACAATATATTGAGAGAAACAATCACAGTTTCACGGAATTACAAATATTTATGATGTAACACAAACAAATGTCAGATGAAGATTTTCCTGTCTTCCTATGTTGCTGTCTTTTGTTAATAGTAAACATAAAAAATGTTTTGTTTTTTTTAAATAAAATTGTCAGTCCATAAAAATTAATATAAATAAAATTAGATTTGAGATGAGATTTATTGATTTTATATTTCTAATATTATGAAATTAACTATCAATTTATATTTTACAGTTTATTATTTGGCAAAGTTAATTTATACTGCCCTGCTAAGGAAAAATGAAGGCCAATTTGGTAATAATTGAGTAGGAAACTAAGAAAAAAAAATACCATTAATAGAAAACATGTTTGGTGCCTTAAACCTTGCTGTTAATAGCTGGCGGAGTGATGCTGATCTTTAAGATGATGTTAGATGTGTTGGACCCTTTAGCCGTGACTTTTCGTCAACATGCTTTGCAAACTGGATATCTGTCTTCCTCAGCTACACCCTGCTCATTTTTAAGATACTCCACACTACCAATTTAATGTGATTTTTCACTGATGTAAAGCTGTGGTATCGAGACCTTCTGCCATGCGAAACTGAAAGTAGTTTGTAGCAGCAGCTAATTAACACAGGAGTCCCATGAGGCAGCTGACACACACACACACACACACACAGGCAAATCAGCCACGCAGAATAACAGAGGAGATTGTTGGCAATATTGGAAGCTGTTGCTAGATGCTCTGAAAAAAACTCAATTTGCCTTTATTCCACATGAACCCAGAGACTTTTTTCTTATGGTTTCTAAACCATGGCTTCTAATTTGTTACAGTTTAGACACCATGACACTGTGTAATCGTGATTCGCAAGCTAGCGAGCAAATGTTTGGCCAGTATTCATGTCACCAGCTCAGGCCCGATGTACCTGACCAATCAGAGCAGAGAGGAATCTTAAAGAGACAGCAACTAAAACAGTCCCAGTTTCACACAGTGTGCACAGTGGTGCTGCACAGCAAGGGAGAGGAGAAGGGCATTGATCTTTTTTTTTTTGTTTGTTTGTTTTTGCACATTAACGCATTGCAAAGGTTTCAGAATAGACCCCTAGATGAAAATAAGGATATGGGAATCTTGAATCCTGAGCTTCATTTCCTGTGACACTAATGTGTGGTAGCCTGTATGTCGGCAGCGTTAAAGTCAGCGGAGGCTTAAGAGAGGAGCAAGATGTGGACATAACAGTGTTTTGCTGTAAAATGTGGGGGTATTTTTTTGTGTGTGTTAATTAGCAGTTATATATTAGGGTTTGCTGAGGGACTTTATGTGCACTTTCAATGCATCTATCATAAAAAAAATGTGCTATTTTGAACAAGGGCATGCATGTTATGGTAAATTATTCAAAAGGTTTAGCTGGATCTCATTGTTACTTGCAGTACTCTACAGAGATGGTCTGTTATTAGTGAAGGATGGAAGTCATCTAAACTTTAATGGTGCCCAGTTGTTTACTAAAACATATGCTGACTGCTCTCAGCAGGAGCTTGAAGGTTTTATGTGGATCTGGATCCTTTTGTTTTACATCTTGACACAGCCCAAGCCCTTTATGACTGCATATATTTTTAAGTCTTCCCAAATGTTTCAAGAATTTTAAGCCAAGCTGATGTTTTGCTGCTGGGGTAATAAACGAACTAGGAAAACACAAACAAAAACTTATTTTAAAAAAACACTTCAAATATAGACCTATTTTAAGCTAACGTGAACATTTTGGGGAATATGACATCAAAGCAGTCCCTGGAGGTGGTGAAAGGAGGAGATATTTTTGAGAATTTTTCACTTTGGGTTGAATAAATATCAGGTTGTATAAATATCATAGCACCAAAGCTGCAAGTCTGGATTACTAATCATGCTCTGATGAATTGAGATGCCAGTAAACACTGTGTGTAAGCTGTATGGCCTAAATATATTTATGGACTTAACTGACCATATAATCATCTCTTCTGTCACTTTGTGATTAGAATCTCTGTTTCACTGATAATGTCTGGCAGATTTCCCGTCTGTGTCAGCACAGCTTTTGGCTGCCAATATTCACTTCTAAATGAGTTAAATAGAAAGAAATCACAGGAAGTTGGCAGAGTTACACTTTGTTTCTTGCCAATATCATGATCATGATGCCCCAAAATGTCACACAGTTATATTTAGGCATATTAAAATCTGGGTTGCTTTTCTTGAACACATCTTCCAGTGGTTTCTTTCATATAAGCCTACAGGTGATTTTCTTTGAATTTTGACTGATGTAAGCTGGATCTTTTTTTTTTTTTTTAACTCAATAGCCAAATTAAGTCCACTGCAAATACTAGATTTACTATGTGTGACTGTAGTTATGCCTTATTTATTTATTTATTTATTTATTTATTTATTTATTTATTTTTATCAATCAACAATCCATTTCACAACTCTGCATGTATGCAAATTATTCTACTATCAGGTTTTTGAAGACAAACACGTCATGGGATCATATTACATGTTATACATCACTTGATGGGTGGATAATTGATTTTAAAGCAGCAGGGAATTTCAACAGCATCTTACAGTGGCATACAGACCCTGAACTCCTCCTTTTCACCCCAAATCTGAGACACATTTATTGACTATAATCTGAATGAAAAGACACCACACACAGAAATCTTTTACAAAAAGATGGGTACATTATTTTCAGAAAAGATCTGCATCACTCTAAACTTGGGTCCTCAGAACATTTGTTTTCCTCTGAATGGAGCCAAAGCCCCGTAGCCTTTGTGCATTTCTATTCTTTTCTCTTCCCCACTGCTGCCATCCTTAGTTTAGCTCTTTTTTTTTTTTTTTTTTTTTTTTTTTTCTTATAGAGGTATCACAATGAATTCTCTACAGTCCTTTAATGAACTTCACTTGCAAAAAGCAAAATCAAAGTTTTTGGCACATTATTTAAGGGTTATCACTCAGACAGCAGCATGTCGATAACATAAACACCCACTGTCCACATGTCTCAGTGGGCTTTCAGCAGTTTTCTGCCATATGTTTTCTTTCATGTCTGTATTTTTTTTTACACCTGGCCTGCTTGTCATACAACTCGTTACACACAGACACGAATTATTCACTTGGTTTGAAAGCATCATAAACAAAATGCTGATCTTGTTTTATGGGTCATTCAGTTTTTCTTCTGACATAGAAATCAAATTGTCTATTGACTCTATGTTGACACACAGTATATCACAGTTCAGTAATGATCATAAAGCCTTCCATGGCTCAACTGAGGCATGCACCTGACATTAACCACAGATAGGCGCATGCATGATGGCTGCCATGTGTATCCTAAAGTGTTTGTTGCATCTTAAGAAATAATGCAAGGTTCATTATTAGCAAAATCATGGGGGCAGTAATGGCAACTTTCATCAAGTGATGTTAGCAGTGACAACCAGAAAAATGGCTTAAAGGTTGGAGGAGAAACTGATGTTAGCTTTAAAAAAAAAAAAAAAAAGTGACTTTTGAGCACGTTTGATGACACAAGGAGAGTCGCTGAACGTGCTCCGTGAATCTGTCCCTTGTGACTGTTGCTGCAACTCTCCGGTGCTGAGACAGGCTGCACACACTGCATTTCATTAGTGTGTGTGGGACATCAGGCACGTTCAGTCAACCAGCAGCCAGATGTGCATCACAACCAGTCAATTACCCACATTGTTTGTCCAGTAACCTTCTTCCTCTGTGCTTACTGGCTGGACTGTGTGATCGCAAATATTGGATCTCTCTCTCTCTCTCTCTCTCTCTCTCTCTCCTCTACTTGATACAGGCAAATGAGTTCAGAGAAGATGCAAAATGAAAGAAAGACAGATAATCACCTTTCCTGTTTTTAATTTAGACACACTGTATCAAATGTAAATTTTTGTAGAACATTTTAAAATTGTATTGAGATAGTTGCGCCCCTAGTAAAATAAATAAATAGTTTAATTATTGTAAAAATGTGTAATTACTTCCATAGACATAATTTAAGAAATTCTCTCAGAAATGAATACGTGATATGCTGAAGACAGGAAACAATAAAAGCATAAATAGAAACATTTTTGGCAACTTGGCAAGGCGTAGACCTAAAATAACTTTTAAAAAATGATATGCAAGTCTCTGCATGGTGATGGGACATATGCAGATTAGCCAATGATGTCGTCCGGTGACTTTTGGAGGAGGCCTTGGAGATTTTCCACAGAAATGAATTGGCAACACTGCTGCCAAAACAGACGTGCTATCATCCTCAACTGTCACTATCACAAGTTAAGGTGTTCTGGTGCTGACCGGACATGATTTTTCTGCCCCTTTAATGGATACAGTCTTTAATCCTAAATGTATGAGCAACACCAACTGTGTTTGCAAGCTATGCATAGTTAATGTCAAGTCAAGTACCTTACTACTTATACACCATTTGTGGTCCATCAAATTTAGGCTTCGGAGTCATGTTTGACATTGCAAAGACTAAACAATCAATTCATTAATTGAAAAATTTATTGCCCATTTGATAGTGAAAATAATGATTAGGTGCAACCCAGCCCGGTCAATGTGATGAATAAAATCAATTTCATTTAATTTACATACTGTAATAAAACACCAATGCTTTCATTTCTAATTTCAGCTTGCAAAAATTTGTCTTGGAACACCAATTACTGCTCTGAACACTGCTCCATCTCCATCTTTGGGATGTTAAAATGTGAATAGATAGAAAAGGAAGAGGGGTGCCAAGCTGGAAAAGACAGAGAGTTTTTGCGTACAGGGCGGAAAATAAGTTCTGTAGGACAGAAATCTTACTGTCTCTTTGGTATTGATCAACAACCCTATCAACCCTCTGCAGATATATTAAGGTCATTTTGTGCTACGAGGCAGTAAAACCTTGAAAAAGCTTATTTGATATAAGCTGTGCCAGAGAGCTGTCAGTGTTATTGCAGTTCCTTGGTCACTAAATGAGGTTGAAAATAGTCATATATTGCTTTATGTCCCTGTAAAATCTTTGATTACTGACAAGCTTATTCATTATTTGTCCTTGTAGTTTTCCCTTTTCCGTATTTTTATTCACCTTGAAATTTTATGTTATCATTGGTAGCCTATATCATCTAAAAAAAAAAAAAAAAAANAAAAAAAAAAAAAAAAAATCTTTAATCATATTGATCATTCTTGTTTTATTGTTTTTAAAGTACATTGAGTCTTTTTAAAAGAACATCTACAAACGTAAAAGTTCAAAGACATGGACTGCGGTTCTGACCGCTTGTACTCTGTCACCGCTGTCTCGTTTAGCGTGTCAGGCAGCGAGCAGGTTGAACGTGTTTTTACAGGAATCAGCTGTAACACGCGGCTCATTGACAGTCACTGTCACTCTGCTGAAATGACTGGATTACTTATGAATGAATACAGAATATCATTGAAGCTCAGTACTTCATACTCTGACATATACTGAGGCTAATGCATAAAACACAGCACCACATTTAACATGATGATGAGGGCAAATAGCCTCACACAACCACATTCCCTTCATTCATTCATTCATAAACACTGTTTACACACTATAGCATATGCCTTATTAGTTGATTTACTACAGTATTTCCTAATTTATATGTCAGGGAAGCAATTCATAAAATATACTATCATGCAAAAATTAAGACATTTTCCAGTACAGTGGTAAATTTCAGCTGTATTAAATCTGATTATTATCTTATATTGTATTATTATCTGTATGAAATTTGATAATATTCGCTTTACGTGTGTTAGTCATCAATAATTAGATAGATGAGCCCACTCAGCTGATCAGTCTTTATTTAAATGGAAAGTTTTGATCTGATCTCGCAGACATTTTTGTGGTGTTGTGCCTCATCCTGAACTGTCAACCTCTGCGCTGGTTTAGGTTAGGTTTCCTTTGTCGATTTAAGGGTTAATTTAGCTTTGGCATCAGATGAAGCAGTATAAATCATGGCTCTTAAATATGAAGCAGCTCATTAACATGCTGATCTTCATTGGCTTATTGGCTTTTACCTGTAACAACAGTCTTATAACAGTGTGACAGTAATGGGATAACAATGTGCTGTTATCATAACGGAAGCTTTAAAAATGAACTTCACTTGTCACGGTTATTTAGCATGACACTCTTAGTTACAGTGATGTTTTTTTTTTTTTTTTTTTTACAGTAGTACTATAAATTAATACTTTCAAAACATTGATTGTTCTGTTCATTTATTTACAGTTCTATTTTTTTTTTCCCTTTCCTACTTTAAAAAAAAGATACTTTACTTAGAGTTATGGAGGAAAGTGTTCATCATCGCTCCATTTCTCAAGGCTGGAAAATTGAGTTTTGTACAACCTCACTTAATGGACTGTTAGTGAGTTCATGTACTGTAAATTATGGGTTTCTTCAGTATAAACCATAAACTGGAGTTAAAAGTGCATGAGGGTGTCTGGTCATCTTCTATTAAAAACAAATCTAGTACTTTACCCCAAATCCGTATCTGTAAAACATGACTTTTGAGATTAATGAGAGGAATTTACCTTTATATGATAGCAACTGCTAATCCAGACTGACTGCAACAGTAGCATTCACACCTGGTTTCAGATTGCTGTAATTTCATGCAACCAGCAGTATAAAATACAACAGTGGAGGCTTTACTGCTTAACTACATTCTTGTGACAAAAGAATGAACACATGCTTGGATACACATAAGAATTTCTTTTCAAAGCGAGTCAGGAAGATGAGATAAGAAACAACATAGAGAAAGGTGTTGTGAGGTTTTTCTTGAAAAGAATATTTTCAGACCACAGTGGAGGCAGACTGTTTATAATCTGCATTATATGCCAGCGAGGGACTTAGTATAGAAGAATTCATGCACCATACTGTACAGAGAATAACTGCTCAACACATTCAGGTCACATATACTGTTAGGATTTTGACAACCATCAATCTGAGAAAACACAGATTATTTCACACTTTCTTTCTGACTTTCCTCAAATGTATTGACTTTGCATATCTCAAAGAATCTTAAATCAATCCCAGACCTGCATATACAGCTAAGAGAGCCTGTTTAAGCACCACAGGTGTGAAGGTGTTCACACCTAAGGTCTGTTTTTAAAGACTTTTTTTTAAAGACTGAGAAGGCTTCAGCAGATTGAATGGAGTTGGTAACTCTTTCCACCACCGAGGGACCACAGAAGAAGATATTCTAGGAGACTTAAGGTGTTGTCAGACCTGTAGTCCGTTTGCTCTGGTCTGAATCAGGGACTAAAATGTTACAGTGTGGCATTTACTGCTTGGTTTGGTTTTTTCACACAGGAATCCAATCGAACAAAAACCATAGCAGTAAAACCCATGTGAGAACACTTGCTCTGCTTATTGGCCAGAAATGTCTGGGAAGTAAGAGAAAGAAACTCAAAACAAAAAACAGTTTCTGATGTTACGATAACTTAACGACATGGTACCAAGACAGAATTTGCAATTTTCTCTCTAAGTCATAGTCATTTTGGCCATATATCAAGAAAATTGTAGCAGCAGAATCCTGAATTTGACATGAAACCTTCAACATGTCCATCTGAAGATGTGTTAATTAAGACTGAAGTGTTACGCCATTTTCAAAACATCCATTGGAGCTAATCAAAAGTGTAGTTTAATCAGTGGCATCACTGGGGTTGGTGTCACCCGTTGCAGTATCTCCATGACGGGCTGTTTCAGAGCTGATACTGACAATTCAAGTTGTCGTGGGGGNGGGGGGGGGGGGGTTGTGGATGAACTGGGAATTTTTGTCATTGCTTTCTCTCTGCTTTCGGTTTCTAGGGACGCTCGAGTTAAGGAGTGTGACAGCTGTTATAAGACAGCTATAGACAGGGAGTCCGGAGTTTGGTTTTGCTTTGTCAGTTTCTCTTTCACGTTCTTGGGGCTGCCCAAGATAAGGACGTGAAGTTGGAGCAGGGGCACCACCAGGTGTCACCCCCTCAGAAGGTGTCACCCGGTGCGGTCCGCACCCCCNAGCAGGGGCACCACCAGGTGTCACCCCCTCAGAAGGTGTCACCCGGTGCGGTCCGCACCCCCCTTGTGATGCCTCTGAGCTTAATGTATGTTAGCCATGCATCTTCTAGCTGTCGATCACTCATTAGATCAATAGATATAGATTGCTCTGTGGTTGGTTTAGAAGTTGTTCACATTTCAGACCACAAATGAGCCAGAGTTTGATTGGAACCGGTCTGAGACCATCTTCTGGAAACAGTCTTGGTCTCTCAAAACGGTTTTTGTCCACTCAGTTACAATTGCTGCATTCAGACCTGACCAAACAAACCGTATCAAAGGGAGGGTGGCTGGGTGGGGCATGATCCGTAGCCCAATTGAACCAGATCAAACCATGTAGTTTTGTAAATGCCCTTTGAGTCACACTGTTTTGAGTACAAGGTTCATTAGCAGGGTTTAGCGCCAAAGATGGAGCATAAAGCAGAATGAGGGAACTCCAGCAGGTTTTGGTTGGTTTTTTATGAAGCTTTGTCGGCAGCCATCATGGAATTGAACATGATGCCATTTGATTCCCACTTACCGCTCCTATTGCACACCCAACCATTTGAGGAGAGGGAATCTCTCTCTCTTTGAATTGCCTCTCCGTAGGTTTCTTCCATTTTTTTCCTTATATGACAAGGTTTTTTTTTTTTTTTTTTTTTTTTTTAGGGAGTTTTTCCTCATCTTTTTAGAGAGCTTGGACTAGGTCAGGAACCATTAATGTGATTATGTGATACTGGGCTATAAAAAATAGACTTGACTTGACTTGATGCAAGCAACACCTGGCAGCCACTGCAGAGAGATAAGAAGCAGTGTGATGTGCCCTTTGTCGCTGGTTAAAGAGCAGACGTGTTGCTGCATGTGGATCAATGCAATAGTCGAGGCGAGAGATTGCAAGTGCCTGTACAAGAAGTTGGGCCACATACTCGGATGTGTCTTCTTCTAATCTTCTTGATGTTATGCAGAGCAAATCCACATGACTGATGTAATCAGTCAGTGTTAGCTGGTTGTCCATTATTCATGCAACCACATACATGCCTGTCATTTCCACGCTTTCTGATTTTCAGCCATTTGCCTCGACACATTGCAGTCTGTCATATGTGTTAAAGAATGTTATTTATATGGTAATTTAAGGTTTTGTGACACTGTACATGTCATAACGTAGTCACAAATTTAGATTTTCAGCTTTATACAATTAATAAAATGTTATCAGTGAGATTAGTACATAGCAAACCTTGTCTTGAACAGTAGAAGTTTTGCTGTGAATTTTGCTGTGAAGGTGGCCTAGTATGGATTCCCACCCATACAGTCTATACATAACATTTTCCTTAAGGGCTTGTCAGAGCAGAATACTCAATGTTGCGATGAACTGACCGATGGTTGACCCAAGAATCTCTTTACCATATTCTCTTGACATTAATGGATGATGTTGAAAGACTTTTTACACTTGGTCAGATGTGCCTGAAAGCTGGAGTGGGTAGGAAAACTGCTGACTCTTTATAAAACAGAGTGGTAGAGAGATGGATTGAAATGGCATCATACCACAAATAGATAATAGGACAAAATCAAAAAACAGCCTGGTCAGCAAGTAGTAGAGAGATGGTAGACAGATGAGTTGGATTTGCTTTTTCTTGTTTTATTTAATTTTTTTTTTTTTTTTTTTTTAATAAGGCACAGGCCAATGAACTCATCTTAAAATGTCAGTCCCAGTTGCCTTTAAAGCCAACAATAGAGCATTAGACCAGCATTAGACTGGATTTTTTTTTTTTTTAAGTGAAATGTAAATACAGGTAAATATCTGAATATGTAGTTAGATTTTAAGTTTATAAATGTATCAAAGGAAGACATATAATACAGATTTCCACATCCTCATTTTCATTTGGTGATCAGTTTAAAATTCTTCTGTGTAAAAAAACATGTTAATCTTATTCCTCTACAATCTTCTATTCTCCCTTGCTGCAGCACTGCTGTGCACACTGAGTAAAAACAAGTCATTTTGGGTACTGTCTCTTTAAGGTGCCCTGCCAATAAGCCTGCTCTGTTCTAATTGGCCAGCTGTGTTAGGCCTGAGCTGGTAACATCCATGGACTGTGAAATGTGGATGCTGGTAAAACACTTGTGTACTAGCCTTGGTGGGCATGTCTAACAGGTAAATTCAGGTAATCCACATCGGGTTACATGCTGATGTAAATATATTTGAGAAGTAAAGGATCAATCACAAACAAAGATTTCTGGGCTGTTCAGGATGTATGGTTTTGTCTTAATGGATTATAACCCATAGGTGTCAATCTTTGTCAAGTTTGTCACGTACTGTATATTATATGTCTAGAAGGTTGAAGTTGAGTCATTGGACTGGAGAAAAAAAATGCTTGAAAGTGTTTCACTGTTCATTCTAAAGGCTTCAGCAGTTTGAACTGTAGCAGGAATAGGTAGCAGTATTTATTACCTAAAGGCTGACGTGTCCACACCCATCATTGTGACACTTTCACCCACTGTGGGATGTGGGTGTGGTTGAGTGCCTGTACTCAACTACACCTTCACTGTACTCAACACCAGGACAGGGTGGAGGGCTGTTACTGGGTTGGAGAGAGAGACAAAAAGCATAATTCTTTCCCTGACCTGGGCCAAAACTGTGCCAGTCCTTGATGTCTCCCTCCCTCCCCTTTTAACATCTGAGTGGGTGTTTTGGGGAAATGCTGCTGCGCTGATGTTAAAGCAGCGCTGCAAACTGCAGACAAGTGGCATCTCAATCCTCCTCCTCTACTGAGGGAAGATTTCTCCGGTTTGACATAAATGGCCTCTTGTACAACCCTCTCAAATCATCTGTCATGTCTGTCTAAAATATAGACATTCAGATCCTCAAAGCTGTGTTTCTTGGCTGTGTGTAAAACTGCCAGGTCTTCCCCACTAGGGGTCGCTCTCCTGTGCTGTGCTATGCATCTGTGGAAGAGCCGTTTGGTCTTGCCTGCTCTTCTCGCTGCACTAAATAGCACACATAAAGTTGCTCCTCTGATGTTTAGGATTGCGATCTTTAGGGTGGGCTAAGCGCTGTCTAGGAGTGTTGCTGGGTTTGAAAAATACTTGAATGTTGTGTTTGGAGAAACCTTTCTAATATCTTTGCTGTTATGTATGGGAAGAAAAACATTTTCAAGCTTTTTTTTTTCCAGTCCAGTGGCTCAATGTCAACCTTCTAGACTAGACATCTTACCACATAAATGACTGAGATGAGCCTTCACTAACACAGATGACACTACAAAATGAGGGGAAAATAACAAAAAAAGAAGAATGTCCTCTTTAAAAGTTCAAGTAAATACTAGTGTGTTGCTAACATCTATCCATTCAGTACCAGATTTGTCTCTGTATTGCAAACTCCATCCTTCCGTTACTCAACAGGTTTAAAATAAAACTTATCTGCGAATGATTTTTGTGCTTTCCACATCAGTCAGGACTCATGGGAGTGTAAAGCAGCTCCTCCATCACAACCCTCCACCTCATTAAAATCATTTACTCCCTCAGCATATTAGCAAGCTAAGCTTTAAGAGCTGTGGATAAAAGAGCAGATGAAGAGGGCAATCTTAACATACTTATATGCACTCTATAAAGATTTTGCAGTCATTCATGTGTGCCTCATTTCAGTATCACCCCAACAGCAGTAGTTTAAAAGGGAAGAAGAAGCTCTGGGGTGTGTAATTAGAGTGAGTGTTTAATTAGGTTTGTGTGCTTAGAGTAGTGGGGATATTCACTGGTATAATACAGCTGATCTTTGCTGTCTCACACAGCTATTTTCCTGTTTTATGTTGCTTAAGGAGAAGCTTGGTGAACCACTTTGAATGTATTGCTGGTCTGAGGATTCTAATGGCCTGACTTTCCTGTAGAACTAAGCAAATTACACTAAAATGACTCTTATTATCTTTTTAAATGTGTTGTGTATTCATACAAAACAGAATTCATTTTCTTAATGCATTTCAAAACAGGTCTTTTGTATAGCTCAGCTAAAAATGTAATCAAAATAACTTTGTCCTTGCAACACACTTCACTTCTACAAATAGCATGTGAATAGGAGGTGGCACATTTAAAAAAAAAAAAAAAAAAANAAAAAAAAAAAAAAAAAATACTATCACTTTACGTAGATTTCAGCCTCTGTACTTCAAAACATGCTTGACCATCATTTGTTTCCCCTACAGGTTTGGCCACTAGCTGTTTTTGGCTTTAAAAGCAGCTTTTGCAGGATCAACCACAGGTCTCCTGGTGACAGGCTCTTTGTTTGCATCTCAGCAAGATGTCGAGTGGACCTGGAGGAGGCACTCAAAGTTCCAAAAGAGATGGATGAATAAGTCGAAAATAGAGCTGTGTACCTGCTGTCTACATTTTCCAGCATGGACACTCTTGGATCATGTGGCCACGCCAAGTGGAATATGAAGGGCTAAGCTTAAGTATTTGCTCTCATAATCAAAAGATACCTGCACATACCATGATGACATACCACAGACTCATGGATCTCAAGATTTGGATTAACATTTAAAATGGTGAGACAAAACATAATCTATTATAATTTAATCTGTGACATTCTTCTCTCTGCTGAATATTTTGTGGTGATAGTAGCTTTAAAAAATATTGGCATATTGTTAGCAAATATATTAACAAATTTCAGTGCCTTTACTTCTTCTTTCTTTATGTACTCTGTCTGAGATCAGATACTTGAAAAATTACTGCTGTGGTTATTTATTCATATTAGTCATTAACTGTACAGATTAATAACCGAAGCATTAAAAAAAAAGAAAAAAATGAAACTATGCACAGTTGTATTTTAGAATAAAAGTAAGGAAAATAGTGGTTTGGTATTTGGTCATACCCATTAAATAAAAGCCAAAGAAAGGATAATGGAAATACTATGATTGTAGCCTATATGCTGCACAAAATAGACAGTATGAGAAGTGTCGCAATTAGAAACTATATTTTAACCTGCCTGGATCAAATTTAAGATAATAAACGTAGACACATTCAGGAGTAATTCATCAAAATCACGGTAGTCACACTAAATAAGTGCTGTGATAATTGAAGCTCATTCGTAAAGCTTTCCTTACATTACTTACTGACTGACTTACTGACATGTTGTAAGTTGTGTCTCAGGTAAAAATCAACAAAGATCGGCTTGTTACTGAGCTGCTGCATATTTAAGATCCATCCTTTATACCACTTCCTCTGGTGTAAAAACACAATGAATATACACAATCTCCAAAAGAAACCCAGCTTTTCCACTTCAGAACTCCACATTTTAAGAGAGGAGGTGAAAATGCAACTTTTAAGAGAGAAGAATGCTTTAACTGCATCCACACACACACACACACACACACTTACAGGAGTTCCAACACACGTGGAGTGGAGGGTACAGGAGGTGTGTATGTGTGTGTGGCGACAGACTGAAAAGCAGAGCTTAGAAGTTAATGAGGGAAGATGCACAATGCTATTACAAAGTCTGAACGATCAGATCAAAACTTCCAATTTAAACAAACTGACTGATCAACTGACTGAGTTTATCAAATTTATTGATCATTAATGGGCAGATACAGTTTCAAACTCATCTGATTTCATTCCACTGAAATTTACCACCAGACTGAAACAGGTCATATTTTTTGCCTGAGGCAGTGTTCATGAATAGTTTACCTGACATGCAAATGACGAAATATCGAAGTAATGCCTCTTTATAGGCAAATGCTAAAAGATACTGGTAGCAGGTATTTCTGTGGTGCTATTTGCCTTATCGACCCTTTAAGTCTTACACTGTGTTTTATGAATTACGCCCATAGTATTTGGTTTACATACACCTATTTTAATTAGATAATTACCACATCTTTAAATTAGACAATTATGGACAAAGTGGATTAGTATTCTCCAAATTATACAGTGATACATGACTTTTTCACTTTTGCATCCCCCCCTGAACTCAGAAATAGAAAGTCATGGCCAAACAAGCTCTGGAAAATATTATTATTTATGAGACATAAGACTTGATTTCTCTTTGCACACGACAAACTTTTTCTCCATTGATCACAAACATACTCGTTTCTTTCCCACAAATAACCATTTATTCTTCACACAATTACTGAAAATTACAGTTTATTGAAAGGACACAGAAAGGTCAGATAACACATAAATGTAGCTTGGAGGAACTACTCAGTGCATGGCACATTCTCAGGGAGACGACCCATTGTGAGTCTTTGGCTCTTTGCCTCTGGAGTGTTAAAGGCAGAAAGAGTGCTGAAATATTAAATGTTGAACAGTTGGCCAGCCAACTTGAGCCTCTATATTTCAAAATGTGGAGCAGTAAATTAACCGTGCTACAATGAGTGACAAACAATGTTGTAAGTTGGGTAGTAGTTGTATTTTTTTCTTTGTCATTTCATTGATATATTAATCACAGGATACAGTGTCAGACCTCACCAGTGCAAAGGGATTTTTCTAGAAAGATCACACATTTAGAAAGCAGTGTCCTTACTCAAAAATAAATCAGTTAATTAAACAACAAATGAACAATCATGAAACAAGTTACCAGTGCCATTGCTACCTTTTAAAAGAAGTCTAGAATGCATGCCATTTTACTATGGAAGTTTTCAGATGACAGTTCCATCTCAGCTTTCGCAAACAATGCTGATATGTGTGTGCATATCTGTGTGTTCAATGATGTGTGTGTGTGTGTGTGTGTGTGTGTGTGTGTGTGTAAGTAAGCGCACAAATGTTTTGTGTTAGTGCGCAGGTGTGTGTGCTCTTAGAAAGATCCTCCAAGCAATGCAGGAGCTCTGCGTTTGGGTTGATATGCTGTCAGCTCAGTTGTGTTTCTGTAGCTTTGACTTTATGCTGCTGCCTCCCTCTGCTTCCCCAATGTCATCTGAGAGCTTTGAGTCGACTTTTCCAATCTGCGTTTGGCTCCTTTGCTGTAAAGTTCAAAAGATAAATATTCATAATCAGCAACACTGACACAAAAATATTCCACAGTTGACATCTGATGGCCTGCAAAGTGAGCAAAAATAACTTTAAATGTTAGTGGGGTACCAACAGAGATGAATAACTTTATTTAATGTTGATGATGAGCCATTCTTTACCATTACTTCTGGGCACAAATAATAAGACATATTTTCATTCCATCCATCCATTTTCTCCCGCTTAGGTATCCCTACCTTTATGGATAGAGTGCTGAATAATTGTTACCAGTTTTCAGTCCTGGTCCTCATATTATAACCCATGTCCCTGTTCAGGTGCAGCTACTGAGGATTAACCACAGTACCTGCATGCACAGTTTTAATCCAGCCTGTGACAGGGTGTCGAATGCTACATGTGTTTAGTGCATCATTTTTATGGGCAACAACATACACTGTACTATTCCACCGGTCAACCAGTTTCTTTTTCCTCCATTTTCCTTTGTTTGCAAGCAGAACTCTATCCCTCTTTTCAACAGAGACCCTTCACCTCGCTTTTTTACTTGATCCTTCATTGGATAGTTTTTGAAATGATTAGACTAGGTTCTGAGTATGTAGGAAATGGAAAATTACACAGTTGTACCTTGGGCATTGCATTGTCATAATTTGTTTTTCCTCTCTTTGTGGATTTTTTTTTTTTTTTTTTTTTTTGGAGTATTGTGAGCTTTATTGATTACTAGTACAGAACAGTGGGGGTGAATGTAATTGTGTGATGTTGTTGCACTAGATTATAAAGACAGTAAATTGCTGTATACCGCTGTATTGAATAGATGCAGACTTTTATTTTGAAAGGCAGACGCTAGCCCTTCTGCTGATACGAATACTTTATAATAGTGTTTAATTGTATTCTTTTTTAAATCAATGTACATACTATATTTTGTTATGCAGAGTTTGCATCCATTTTGGGAAAATTATGTTCAGTAATTATGTTCAATTATGTTCAATTAATGTTCAGTATTTCAGGAGACCGCAGGAAGATTGTACGGTTTAACAGTATATGCTACACTTCTGCCGACGTAACTTCCTCTTTTTGCTGATTTCCACAGAAAAGGTACATGCATTTTTCTGCTGTGCAGAATTTTGTAATTTTCATTAATTAAACGATGGTTTTAGGTTAGTAAAACTTATTTTATAATGACAATATTGCGTTAGTACTGTGGTGTTACTTTATTCGGTGTTTTGTTTTACATAAACCTGTAAAATATAAGAACAATTGTCGTAGCATGTGGGCGGGCTGCCAAGCGATACCCACAATACAGTGTTAGAGTGTATCTTTATATCTGTAAATGTGAGCTGTGAGTGATAATGTTTCTAATATGAAACAGGCACAGAGCATGGTGAGAGACAAAGACAACACATGCTGTGTTTTTCTTTATTGTTACAGCAGTTGCAGTAAAACAAATTTAAAAACCAGCCAACACAATGCAACACAATGCAGAATCAGACCCACGACACCTGGATCTGAAACAAGTTCTCACCTCCAGCTTTACAGAGACCAAACAAATGGTTTGTTTGGATGGTCTTTGCCAACTAATAAAAATTGTTCAAGTTTACTACCAGAAGATTTCCCTCAAACAGTCAACATTGTAAAAGAAATCAAAAACTTTTTTGGGCAACCTCTGTCATACCAAAATTTACAGTACAAATTGATGAAAAAAGGCCAACCCCCCCCCCCCCNCAAAAAAAAACCCAAAAAAACAAAAAAAAACCATCCGGGCTTATAAGGAGTTTATGACTTGCGATTGATAGACGTGCACTGCAGTATTTTGCAGGTCATGTGATGTGTTTTGACCAATGAGACTAATGGCCATATAATGCAAATAAACAAAAGGTGATGTTTACAGGAGGTGCTGAGAAACACAGGATAACTCATGATTTGGACCACGATAAGGATATTATCACATAACATAGGGAATTTTACGAAGCACAATATATGACAAGGAAAATGTTGCATATCTGTGTTACTGATTAGAACAAATATACAGACTTTAGGTCAAAGGCCTTGGCTGTTATGAATACTCAGAAAACATCTTAACTTGAAGTATCTGAAATACACTGGAACAATACTTGCTATACCATTAAACAAGTGACTTCTGTCAGATTTTGGGACACTGAGCAGTGCCATGGATATTTGTGTCTCCAAATTTAGGTAGAAACTCTTGTGAGTTTCTCACTTTTTTTTTTTTTTTTNTTTTTTTTTTTTTTTGGAAATGGAACAGTCTTGTGGACATGATGTTTTGGTCTTGAAATGTTGACCTCAGCAGAGGCAGACTGAACTCATCTCAGCCATCCAGTGATCGACTCATGCTTTGGATGCAGGATGATTGACATTAACCGCTCGGTGGGAAAGAAAACCAGCAGCTCTTTGTGTTTAAAAGGCCAATATTGAGAGCCAATATGTTAGACAGAAACAATGACCTGTTTACACTTCTTTGGCACTTTAAAACATGATGCAGTTTAACAGGAGCAGGTTTGGACGACTTCCTGTTCTCCTGATATGTCTCCAATTCTCCTGATATGTCTCCTCTAACAGTTTAAAGACAAAACTATTGGGCTCCGATATATTGTAATGTAATGTGCCCTTTGGTGTTCCTTTATGACATGTTTAAGTACCACACACAAACACTGGAAAGCTATTCCCCAAGCAAAGCATCTGCTCTGTGTTTACGAATGTGACATTGGTGGATGCCTTAAGGCTTGTTGGCTGCTTATAAAGTATTGAATTACACATCAGCGTGCCTGGCTGTGTGTTAAGAATTCTATCACCTGGCTTAAAGCTAAATAAACAAACAAAAAAAAAGGAGAAACCACATTTATCCCATTGCTTTCAGTCAGTACTTTCAAATAAAAGTACATTTTGAATTCCTGAATGCACCCTTGTGGTTTCTTTGCCAAAGTCAGCTGCAGCCCACTACAGTGTGGGTTTGGATTGTTACACTTGTCTATCTGATGCATCACAAGCAAACACAACATCAAGAACATCCACAAGTCTTCATGCAAAGATGGAATTTTGGAGTGACTTTTAAAGGATGATACCAGTGATTTTGTATGTTTATGCCCAATAAATACTACCCACATACATGTTGTTAACCATTTTCCAAAACATAAAACCATATTTAGTTTTCCTGTTATTTTGCCAAATACTCTAACCTTTAAAAGTCAAATGTTCAGATGATACACCAAATTAAAATTCAGTGTTTCACCTGTACATCCGAATGTCGATGGGATGGTCATTTTTAATTTCTCAGTAAAAGCCGTATGCTCCTGTGACTGTATTTCCTGGAGGAGATTTTTTTTTTTTTTTTTTTTTTTTTCCATGCAGCTTCATGTTGGATTGGTTAAATAAAGTTACTTTGACAAAACTTTTTTAATAGACTTCAGGTTTGCTGTGATGGATTACCTATCTTAAGCACATTTCAAGTCTCTACAAGTTTGACATTAATAGCGTACTGGAGTCAACTAAAAGGAATGGCAGTCTCGAAGGTAGGAAAAAAAAATTAGAATATTTACTGCACCAGTAGTATATTTTGGGAAATGGTTGTCAGTAACATAATGTGTATGCGGGTTGTATATATTGCATTCAAACTTGCAAAACCACTGATATGTTGCTTTAACAGCTTCAAATTAGTAGCAACAGGAGTGATATTCACTATTACTAAATACTGGTTACCATTGCTCTGTGGTCAGTTTTTCTTTACATTCACCTCATTGTGAAGCTCTGTGATAATTTAAAGTTATTCATGAAGCTGATTAACGTTCCAACACCAACATCAACAAGGTGTGTCACAAGTAAAAGCCAATGTGTTAATGAGCAGCTTCATATTTAGGAGCCACACGTTATTCTGCTTCCTCTAGTGTCAAAGTGAAATTACCATCCAAAGGAAATCAAAATTCCCTACTTTAGAGTGCCAGATTTTAAGAGACTGACACTAATTAAATTGACTTTATTATCCATGAGGTGGAAAATTGTCTTCAGCTCACTAATATATGAAATCAGCACAAATACAGATTAAAAAATTATAATAAAAACAAAGATCACCAAACACAAAAAAACAGCTAAAGACAAGTAAAAAGTACGGTGGCCCTGAAGTGCCAGACACAACAACATTAAGAAAACACGACAACGTTAACAAAACACATCAACATTAACAAAACGCAAACACAATATTAAGAAAATGCAACATTAACAAAATGCAACATTAACAAACACATCAACATTACAAAAACACATTAGCAAAATGCAAAAACATTAAGAAAACACAAAAACATTACAAAAACACAACATTAAGAAAACACAAAAACATTTCAAAAATGCAACAACATTAAGAAAGCAGTGTTTTCCTAATGTTTTTGTGTTTTCTTAATGTTGTGTTTGCGTTTTGTTAATGTTGTCGTGTTTTCTTAATGTTGTTGTGTCTGGTACTTCAGGGCCACATAAAAAAGAGCCCTGTCTCAAAGAGGAAAACTTCAGAATTTTGATTGTGCTGGAGATGAAAGATTTCTTAAAGATATTCTTTGTTACTAAAGGCACTCTGTAACACCTGCCAGATTTCAAAACTTGGAACTAGTGAATAGAAGATGCATGTTGTCAGAATGTTTAGAGCATATAATACAAGAAAGAATCCAGAATCCACACACTGGGAGTCAGGCACACAGGAGGTGAGTGTGCTGTGTGTGTTATTTGTGAGACACAGAGCTCAACGAATGATACTTGAGGAATAAGTGCAGAGCCACGACAATGTGTGCAAGATCAGACCAGAACTCACCATTTAAATACTGACTGATCAACTGAGTGGGTTAAAAATCAAATTTAGTGATCACGTGAGGCAAATACAATTTAAATTGTCAAGATTTTACCATTAGTCTTAATTTCTGGGTGATGGTGTGTTTTATGAATCACTCCTCCAACATGTAAATAAGAAAATCCTGTTGTAATACCTTTTTCAATGTGAAAGATGCTGGTAACAGGTATTTAGAAACGAGAACATTGTTGCGTGATGATATTTGCTCTTATCGACATGTTAAATCCAGTGCTGTGTTTTACGACTCCCCGTAACTTTAAAACATACATTTAGTTGAATGTGTTATTTTGCTTCATCCTGTTAATATCTGTCAGCTATTCTGGCTGAAACTAGGTCTGGTGTGGCAGAGAAAACAGAGAGGTTTCTACCACCTGGCCAGATCAGCGAAGGCCTCTTTGTCTGCTCAGTGTGGATCTGCCAGAGGAGACAGACTGACTGATGGGAGATTTCCAATACCATAATATTACTGTCTTTTTTCTTTTGCACGATGACTAACACAGCTTAGGCATGGATGGTGGGTGGGATGGAGATGCCACTCAGGTTCTGTTACAAATTAAACAGAAGGACACATAATGAAGGTAAAGTGGTGACAGGAATGGGTTGCACTTTAATGCAGACTGATCCACAGAGAGTGGATTGCAAATCATTAGTAATTATTTTGTATACCACACCATGAATGGCAATTCCCATGCATAAGAGACAACCGACAGATAACACGAACGGAGAGCCGACAGTAGTTTGCTGTGGCAACAAAACTTAAATTTTTAAATCAATAAGATAAAAACACTTAATTTTTTTTTTAAAGAAAATTAAAGACATTTCATTGCATTAGAAGTGTTTGCTTTTATATACATCACACACTAATTCCGATATATTCAACCATATAAATGTTCTAAACTTTGCTACTGCTCTTACAAAACTGGTAATTCTACAGTAAATGAAAAATTAGAGTTCACTATAAGAGTTCATACCTCTGCCAAGGCCCTATCGTTCTTAGATTTTGCTTTTTTTTTTTTTTTTTTTTTTGCCAATATAAATCCAGACTTTTTCTATCATTACTTTGAAATCAGGTGCATAGAAATCTTTATAATATACAGTCATCGTACAATGGTATTATGGACATCTTCTTCTGCATCTATATCCAGAACTGTAAAAATGTGTCTAAACTGATTTAATCTGCTGAGTCAGTATCATCTTAGCTCTACATTGGTAGTAGCTGCATGTTTTTGATTTATGTGTTAATGTACAGTGGCACCATGCATGTGTCCCCTGTTGGAGCATATATTTTAATCTGCCAGATCCAGATCAATATCTAGATATTAAATTAAATTGCATTGGTTCATAGTCCATCAGAGGATACACGAGTGAATTGTTTAAATTAAGACTGTCTTATTTAGCTATTGAGAAACTTTACAAAAATGTCAATAAATACCTTATCTTGATCTACAAAATTTCACCAAATTTCATCGATTACTTTTCCTATATCTCACTGACAACCTGTAAGTGAAAATGTAACCTCCTTGGCAGGGAAACAAATGGCATCCATAAAAAAAAAAAAAAAAAANAAAAAAAAAAAAAAAAAATCATCTTCAGGGTTTTAAACTAAACAATAGCACAATTTACAGTGTTCACTTACACATCTTATTATGGCATTTCTTTGTGCTAGTTTTGCATGTTCTTTATTGTTTTCACACCTATGAGGAATTAACAACTTTTGACTTTAATAACATGGAACATATTTGGTCAAACTATTTCATTACATCGTATATAAACTGAATATTAGCATCATCTTGTAATACCTTGAATCAGTGACTCAGTCCACTGTTGTATTATACAAAACAGAATTACCCCATTCTCAATGAATACCTTTTTCTCAAAAACCACCACAATGAAGTGAAATCTGCATATTTGTCTTCATCTCTTTGAAATATTCTCGCATTGTGCAAACACTGAGGCTAAAAATGGAAGGTTGTGTCTTAGACTGTGAGACAGCTGCTGTGTTACACAGTATTGCACTGCATTAAAATGAGATGCATTGTTTTGCTGTACCATCTGCCACCTGCAAACAGGTGTGACTCAATTCAATCATATGATGAAAGAGCAGGATATGCATAGTTTTAGAAGGGCATTGAATATCTCATACAATAGGTCCATTGTCCCCTGAAGATTACATTTAGCAGATAGGTTATCCTCTTTTTTTAGATGTTATGAAGGTGTGATATGCAATTCTGCTACGCTATTTTATGTCTTATGTCCTATATGTCTTTCGTTTCCTTTTGTTGTTATTTGCACACCAAATTTATTTGTTTTGATTTGTAAGTAATATTTGACCATTTAGCTGTTGGTGTGTAAACTCTGTTTCTGTTTTCACATTTTGATGTGATCTTTACACATATTCAGTACATGAACCTTTTGCAGCTCTAAAAAATAAATTAAAAAAAAGTAGCTACATTAGTGCAAAAACAGAGTGAGCACTGTAAAGGGCAGTAAATGTAAAAATTCCCCACATCTTATCCATCATGCAATTATACTGCATTAAAGCAGTCATGCCAACCAACAAATTATTATGTTGCCAGCTGCAGCGACTCTAAATGAGCCACCATCATGGTGGCATTGTTTCTGAAATCCCATTTCAGAGTTTCAATTGCAGCAAAATTAGTATAAGTTCCTATAAAGCTCATTTCTTTTGAGATGCTTTCAGGTGGCAGCTTCCATGGCATCAGCTTTCACTCTTCATCCTTGGTCTTTGTGATAAACTCAGTACCACTGAAGTTCCAACAAAATCCACAGCTAAATAGCGCTAAAGCTAAAATTAGCTCACTGTTGTTGAATTCTTCACAGAATAGAATTGGACCTTTAGAATACAATTCCTCTGCAATGCATCAAACCCTGAGAGGAGTAGATATGGAACTAACTTTTTATTGGTTATTGATTATGATTTCTGTGGTGGCTTGGGGTATAGGAAAGATTCTGGAATGGTTAAACTGGGAATTTGAGGACAGGTTTATGGGTCTGGACTTGGATGAGGAAGTAAACAGTGGTAAAAAATAAATAAATAAATAAATTAAAAAATAAAACTTTTTTTTAATTTATTGAGATATTTAGTCTTTCTTGTTGCTGTTGGTTCTAACATGAATAAATGTTCTTTTATCAATGATTAACAGCCGTGGCGTGACCTTCCCTTGCACCAGTGGACACCCATTGTTGTGTAGATACTGTTGCAGCTTTCTGTCAATCCTCTCTTAAAAGGTGGAGCAGAGAATGTATGTTTACTTTACAGATTTGACTTGTCAATGTTGCTTTGACACCAGATGAAGCAGTATGAAGTGTGGTTCTTAAATATGAAGCAGCTCATTAACATCTTTATTGACTTTTACCTGTGACATGTCAGTAATGGCACAACGATGTGTTAACACATGCTTTATAAATTAGCTTAAATTTTTAAGCTGCTTATTTAGCATGAGTCTGTATAGTTACTGTGATTTTTTTTTTTTTAATTAATCCCTCTACCATTGTGTAAAACTCACTTTTTAAGGGACCATACCACAACTTTGAGCCCAATATTCAATCTGCATACATGTTACTGACAACCAATTCCAACCAATTTCCAAAACATAAAACCATATTTTAATTTTCCTCTTATTTTTTCAGATCCCCTGATCTTTCAAAATCAAATGTTGAGGTTACACCCACCTTAAAATTCAATGTTTCGCCTTTTGAAACTTGTGTCAGTGATCGGCTCTGGGAATATGACTCAGATACACACAGGCAAACTTAGAATGAACAGTCTTTAATGAAGAAGTGCAATACAGCGTAGGTGGAGAGGCAGGGGAAAACTTAAAACAACTCAGGCTGAACAATCCAGAGACAAAAATCACAAAAACCAGGTAAACTGATCAAAGTTGTGATAAAACAAAATCCACAAACAGGAAAAACATGAATATGAACAGAAAGCTGGACAAAAATGTCAATCTAAAGTAGAAACTAGAAAACCAGAAACAGGTGCTTGTTAAGAAACTGAAGACTGGAGAAAAGAAGAATGGTTAGACACTTGGCTGAACAAACAGAACACAAGATAATCTGGCACAGAACAAAGGAAGATGAGTGGTATATGTCGACACAGGTGAGGAGGTCAGCTGACTGGAGGGAAAATCAGAGGATTAATAACAGGTGAGTTGAAAAGAATAGGGAACACAGGAATAAAAAAGTGATGTGGTGGATAGGTCATGAATTGTAGATTCATGACAACAACTGTAGAAGGCATAGTTGTTTTTAATTTCTTAATAAAAGCCATCTTGGACTATATTCCTTGGAGGAGACATACATCATCTTCCATGCAGCTGCGTGTTGGATCGGTTAAATAAAGTTACTTAGACAAAAATTCTAGTAGACGTTTCATGTGATGATTATGTATCTCCAGCATGTTTCAAGACTCTACAAGTTGATTTTCATTGCGTACTGGAATGAAGTGAAACCAATGTCAGTCTGGAAGGTAGGAAAAAAGTTATAATATACACTGCTAAAGTAGTATATTTAGGGAAATCATTGTCAGTAACAATGTGTGTGCAGATTGTATATACTGGACTCAAACATGCACGATCACCGGTACTCCTACCAGGCATCATACAATAGAATGCTAGTGCTGTTTCCCCTGTTTGTGTATATTGTCCATAAACAGCAACATAAATGCTCTATTAGTGGGCGGGGCCTTTATTTAAATCAACTGCGGAGAGAACCCGGTCAATATAGGAGACAGGCTTTTATAAGAGACAGGCCTTTATTTCTAATTTTTCTGATGGACGAACCCATAACTGCATAAAAACACACCGCCACAAGGGAGAAGATGTCAGTGTGAACACGCCTCCAGGCAGTGTTTATAAACGTTCATTTTCATCCACTTTTCCCAGGTGGTGATGACAGTAGAGCATCACACACTCCTTGCCGGGGATGGGCTCCAGTGAGGAGCGTGTAATGCTCTGCTGTCACTTGCGGTGACTGTGGTGATAGCGGGCTCCGCGTTTACGGCTTTGTTTCACATTGTTTCATGGTCGTGCCTTCTGGCTGGAAGGATGACGGCTGGAGAGGTTTTTAAGCGGTTTGATATCCACACATAGCTGCTGTTATCTGGTGGCAGCAGCAGATTACACTCATAGTTTCCTGAACCAGTAAAAGACATACACCAAACCTGGCCTTTATAGAGACCGGCTTTTATTTTGCTTTTATTTTGTCCTGCTGACTCCGCCCTCCAGCTATTATTAGGTACCGGCTATTATTTGAATACCGGCTTTTAATAGAGAATTTACAGTATCATGCCTGCTCCTCTAAAGTTGCTGAAGGACTTTACTTTGAGAGGCTGATTCTATTTTGCATGCCAAAACGCAAAATCTACATCACCAGCAGGCTAACTTTAACTGCAAGCTTAATAAAATTGCATTTTTGGGAAAGCCAGGGGCTTTTTACAACTTTGTATGACACAAAAACCAATTAGAATGCTCATAATAGAAATCTGTTTAATATGAATTTACCACTGATGTCATTGCAACGCAGAAATAACATCTAGAGCCTTTCAGCGATACATTAAACTATTCCCTGTAGATTTCAAAGGCTGATTACCTGATTTTCTTACTATTCCCTGTGGTGCAGTCGGATGGCAGTTCATTGCTATAAAAAGGAGGAATTTTACAGTGGCTGAATCTATTATTACCATAGAGATTCAAGCGTTGCTCACCTGGTGTGGCTCTAGTAGCTTTTTACTTTCCATAGCTGATTCCTCCGTCTGGTTGTGGAAGCATTCACCCCCAGTCTGTAGCAGGAGAGGAAAATAGCTCAGTTTCCAGAGAGATTGCATGCTGGGAAGTTACATCAGAGTGCATATTATGAAAATACATGAATAATAATAATAGTAAGTACTAAAAAACACCTTTCGCTGGCTACCTCTGCAACCAAAGAAACATTCAATTCAGTTATTATTCCCTTTTTTTGATTATGCCAATACTTTCATTAAACTGTTCATATATACAACAAACAGTGCTCCATAAACATGACAGCTTATATAGAATTTTAGGCACCATGTGGATTCATTCTTCTTGAGGCAGCCGAGAACGTTAATTTTTAGAAGGCTGGTAAACAGAGGTGAATGCTTAGATTTCTCATAACACTGTAAACAAGTCTTAAGGCTAATGCATTTTGTATGAAACAGGTAAGTGTGAAGCATTTGCATGAATAGGACCCTTTTTTTCCCCAGATATCAGCAAACCTATCACATTTCATTTTCAGCGTGAAGTTGAGACCGCAGGTTATACCAGCTCATACAAACTGTCTCGCCTCATTTCCTCTCATCCTACAGGAAGAGCAGGACAGGAGAGATGTGGTGGTTTTCAGGAGCAAAAACAATATCTGAGTCTCTGTTTCCAACACATCTGCTCTTGTCTGCATCATGACAAGACTCACCATTGCTGCAGGATTTTCACTACCCTGCCAAAATTATATAATCAATTACTGGACACCAGCGAACATTATTTTTGGCACAATTTCATTAAAGAGCAATCTCTTTGACACATTTTCCAGAGGGGGCAATTTCCTCTCTGGATGGCATCCCTTGGCGCTCCCCCATCTCTAGTGGTCTACCAACTTAAATCTGCAATAATTCTTGATAACCGCTTGTCAAAAAACCTTACAGACCCGTTTGCTTCAAATCCTCTTAGCTTTTGACAGCACCCATCTCAACGCTTACAGGTGCCTGAATGTTAGAGTGTGAGAGTGGCAAATCTGTGAGTACAAAGCACCTAAATCCCTGACAACAACCCGAATGAGAGATCAGCGACTGTTTCTCTCTTTCCTGGGTTAATAACCACTTGCAAAGTGTCAGCGAGCCACTTGACTAGCTCAAATACTCCACACTGAAGCCCCTCAGTATAAAACAATGTTTGTTTGTGCTGGTCAAGTGTAGCTCTGAGTCAAGAGCTCTCTGATTTGGACGTGTGTGTGTGTAAATTTTACTTCTCTGCACCCACTGTCCAACGCAGTTACAGTAAAATGATTTCAATCCTTTGGTAATGCACAGCTGATTATAAGTACAACTGAAAAGATTAACTAGAATAAAATGATAAATTAAAGAATTTATCTTGAGCAGTGCACGACTCTTACATTTTACAAATGATCAAACCTAATGAAGACGCTTAAAGTAAAAGTAGTCTATCTGAATTCTGATGAGGGATTTAAGCGTGAATCCAGTGCACAGGTAATCCTGATGCTTTCAGGCCCTCAGGTCACATATAGACTATTACGCTTTAATTAGTTTAAAGATCCACCTTTTCCATCTGGCACTCTGTAACTCCGCCGCTCTCTCTTCTCATTACTTCAGTATTCATGGGTGATTTACTGGCTGTGACAATTCTCTGAACTCGAGAGATATCCTGCAAAATAACAGAAAATTACAATGTTGGGTTAAAAAAAATGTGCAAATGGTTTGTAGAATCAATTTTAGAAGCCACGACAGATTTCTGATTTTTCCACATTTTTTTTATAGGGGACAATTATCCAGATTTCAGTGTTTTTATTTTTATTTAGATGTCTATATTTAAAACATCTGAAATGTTTTAATGTGTAAAAACCACAATGATCCATTTCTACTCTCCCTCTGTAGCACTGCTATGCACACTGAGTGAAAACAGGTCATTTTAGGTATTGCCTCCTGAAGCCCCCCTCCTGGAAGCCCACTCTGTTGTGATTGGCCGGCTGCATCGGACTGTGAAATTCGGATGCTGGCAGAACACTTGTTTATTAACTGCATACCTGGTGGGTGTGTCCAACCAGGTGTATAGGTGAGAAAATTTAAATGTGTTTCATGTTGATGTATACATGATGCAGAAGTAAGGGACCAATCAAAAATAAAGATTTCAGGGCAGTTCATGACCTATGGATGCATTTCGACAAGCGTAAACCTCAGCTTTTGCCACTTTGACAATTTTATATGACACTGTTTTACACTATAAAAATGAGAAGAAATGACAAATTGCAGAATGCCTTCTTTAAAAAAGTGATGGTGTTTTTTTCCTCAACTCATCTCCACAAACAGTCATCATTAAGAGCTGATCACTTTCAACTTTCATCTCTTTCATCATTTTCACTTTCAACAAACACACTACCAACCACTAACACACATCCTCGGATACCACTTTTACTCTATAAAGTTTTACTTCCAAATTACAGGAAGATAGAACGTTGGCATCTACAATAAGCAAGAAGGTCAAGCAGAAGGCACAGAAGGCTGCTTAGGGCTCCTAGTATGGTGTGGAAATATTCTGCATATATTCTATTCGTTAAAGTTTGGTACAGGGAACTTTAAATAACTGTTTATTAATTCCAATTTTCATACATGTTGGAATTAATAGACAGTTTTTAAAAAGTTCCCTCTTCCAACCTTTAGCAAATAGAATATTTACAGAATATTTCCACACCCTGCTTGGGTCCTAAACAGAATTCTCTGCCTTCTGCTTGACCTTCTTGCTTTGGAAATGTTGTATGGGGCAGATCCACGTTTCACCCACAATGAGACACAATCCACTCAGAGCTCTACCAACAACAATAAAAAGTCAGCCGCTTGTATTCAGAGAATGTGTGGAAGCTAACTATGCTGCTGACCTATATATCCCAGTAGCTCACATAGGCTTACAGACTAAAATCCAGTACAAGAAAGGCCAACCTGTCAGTTGACATGTATATTAAAATATCTTGACATTTGCAAGTGATACAGAAGTTTTCCTCGACTTTTCATGTAACATCTTCCTTTTCTTTAGATTTTCAAAGTCACACACACAAAACTATTTGGACAGTACCATGTCTATGCAATAGCATTAATTTGTTTCAAATTAATTTGATTTGTACCCTTCTGGCAATTAAGCGCATTCTCATTTAATTACCAATGTCCAATTTTGTCCTCTTATCTGTGCACCTGGTTTCAACAATGAAAATTGGCTGGTAGCCCACAATTAATTTAATTTTGGAGCAAAGTGGCACCAGTGTAACAGTTTAAGAGCTTTCCAATAATTTCAATAGTTCAGCTGTCCCACAGCAATAAATTCTGATATAGAAAAAAAAACAAAAACTTAACATTAAAATATGATATTAAAACAATCTGATCATTGCAGGTTTGAACAGACAGAGTGTAAATAGCTTATTGTCTCATTTCTGATGTGCCCTAAAATGTGAAATTTCCATAAGTAGTCAACCAAACTTGGTATGGTTGGATTCAGCACTTGACTATAATGACTTATATGACTATAAGCACACACATCATGAACATTTTTTTCTGTGGCAATGTGGAGTAACTAATTTCCAAAATCCCTTGCACAGACATGCAAATGACCAACATTCTCACACAGTCACTTCTAACCTGCCCGCTGTTTCAAAGCAGTTACCGGTAAAGTTCACAAGTGCACAGTCAATTTGCAGGTGTGGCCAGCTATCCTGCGGTCTCTTTATGTTCATAATTAAGTCGTTCCCACATATTAAGTATCTCATTCCCACGCCATAGTAACTCATGGCTACATGTTTTGTTTTGTTTTTTCTATAAATGTCACCACCCATAGGAATGTAATAACATTAGTTCAAACAAATATTTTCAAGGGTGTATCATTCACAGCACAGATACTGTATTCCTTCTTGCTGTCTACCCGGTTGATCGTGTTCTCTTGTTGGTTGGAGTCCATTACATGTTCAACAGAAAGCTGATATTTTTCTCTACACTGTAGCATCCTAAAGTGGGTCAGATGTGGCCTCTTGTAAAGCAAGATGGCTGCAAGACAAACATAAACAATCTGAACCTGTCACTGTCAAATCTATTCAGCTAAAGCAACATCTTTTTAGGCAGGCTCAGTAGAATTGGCCTTACTTGTGGAAGTGGCCCTTTTTTGGGGAAACACATCATGAATTATTTCTTACATTTTGACAGCCTCCATCAGACAAAGCAGAACTTGACGGAATGGCTACAGAAGACAGAAATCATTCTGCTTTTCAGTCTCCATGAGGATAAATGTTCTCCCAGTAGGAACACAATGAATCGCTTAAGTGGCTGAAGCTAAGAACATTCACCACTGCGATCATCCTCCCTCTGTGTGCTTGTGTGTGTAACAATCAGAATCATGAATGCTTCTGTTTCTGCTACAGTCTCCATTCCATTTTCATTTTCAAAATAAAGATTTGTTATTATCTGAAATCATGCATCATTCAGTATTTTTTCCCCCAATTTATTGCCCATAAACACTTTAATTGAATTGAGTTAAAAAGAATTCAACTAGTTTGATGCAGGAGTTGCATGACGTTGTTCCATGATAAAAATACAAACATAACTCATAAATATTGTTTAACAACCTTTTTTTGCACAGTTAACAGAGTTGCTGCCTGCTTCTTATGTGGCAAAGATGAGTATGCTGTTGATTTATACAGATCAGGAAATAATCATAAATGCAGGGCAGCGAGATGCCTGATTTCTCCTCCGGCACGGTGCCCCGAACAGCTCAGACATAATTTCCCATTACTTTGATGAAAATTGCATGCTATCAGACCACAAGAGTTGGCTCTCTCCCTAAGACTGTTAAATATGAAGCAAGTTCCACTCCAATCTTGCTGATCTCTGCATCCTTGCACTAATGAAACTTTTACCAGCCAAGGCTCTTTTGTGTATGTGTATGTGTGTGTGTGTGTGTGTGTGTGTGTGTGTGTGTGTGTGTGTGTGTGCGTGTGCAGCCTAAGGTTTGGGAAAGTCTTTAACTGTGGCATCTAGAGCTTTTGCTCTCTACAAAAACCCACTTTGGAACTCAAAGCAGATTGCCATGTGTTCATCAAATGTATGTTTTTTACCCGGGGAGTGGATAAAGACATTCTCCATATATTAAAAGCATCAGAGCCTTTTCTTCTACCATTATACAATGCTGCATGCAGAATAATTCCATTTTGATCACGTTCTATAATTAACGTCAGCCATGCCCTTCCAGAATGAACTGTATATTAAGCATTTCTACTAAACACTTCATAGGTCCGACCTACATGATAGAAGCTGAGATAAAAGGCGCAATTATACTCTATATTGAGCTTAGTCATGCTGTTCATGAGCATAATGAGGCTCGCCACGTGGCCATTAAAGAGCCAAGTTCTTGACATCTGCCTCTTTTTCAGTGGATTATTACCCAATTTCAGCTGTGGGGACTCTTGAACGCACACTCAACGCTGCAGTGTGCTTTGTTTTTGTGCTTAATTTGGAGTAAATTTAGCAATGAATTAGATGAGATTTGACCTGGGTGAACATGTATAAGCAGAGTGGACAGATGGTAATCTTTACATTGAGAGCCTGCTCATGTTTATCAAAGTGTACAGAGGCTACAGGAGATAATGGGGCAAGCAACTGCTCAAAAGTGGAGGGCTCCTATTTGTATGCTAATGAAATGAGAATAAGGGCATGAGCATGAAAAAGTCCACCCACCTTTACCCATCTTTTCTTTTATGAGATGCTTTCTTTAATCAGGTGCTTGCATTTTGCCTCACAGGAAAGAAGAAATGACTGTAAATGAAGGCTTTTATATAATGGGCTATAATGGGCTCATCATGTTGCGCTGACCAGAGTTTAAATGTGGATGTAAAGATGTAAAGAATTATTTACGGTATGTATTAGAGATGAGCAAGTACACCATTATCTGTATCTGTTCAACCAACTACTCGAGTATAAGCCAAGATTTTATTACCAAATTTCACAAAGCCAATCGGGGGGGGGNCTCATACATGAGAAATTTGATCCCAATTTCCAGGGGTGGAAATACTACCCATTACCACTACCCTCATTGGTTTTTAAATGTGAGTTTTGATCTGATCTCACACACGTTCTTGTGATGATACTCGTTATGAAGTACATTATCCGTACCGGATACTCGTTTCATCCGAGTATTCAGCTCAACCCTAGTATGTATGATGTCATCACATGGGGACAGATTTGACACTGGTGTGGATGGAGGAACTTAAGTGTATGAATGTAAAATTAGAAAGCAACTTGAAAAACAGCCTTATGGCCTGACTTAAACATTTTTATATGTGTTTAATATCAACTGTTAGAGTTGAATCCGAAAAAATAAAATAAGAAACAATAATGGTGGCACGATTTAGTCTGTATCACTTATGATGAAACTACACTTTACAAAGTTTAGTGAATAGTTATTCATGGGAAGACAATTTTTTGTCGAAAGACATAAGCAGAAAAAATGAAGACTAAAATGGAACTAAAATAATTAGTTTTGATGTGAATACAAATATTTGCTGTTGTACTGACAATCAAAAATTAGCATATTACAGGCTTTAATTATTTAATAATTTGTCAAACCAAATAATAACATAATTACTTGTGCATGTCAAAATGTGGCAGGCAACAATTTTGGTGAAATTGGAAGTGTAGAATAATTGAAAGTGTTAATTATTTAATTTCCCTAGAAAATTAGAAAGATGGACTTCATAATCTCCACTAGGATGTAATGTATGAAAAAATTATCTAAAAACTAAGCTTTTCCAAGTTTCAGACTTCAGACAGTTGCTGCAGTGCCACCGGCATAATAGTGTCCATATTTGAGACTGAACTGGACTATTGTGCAAATGTATTTTGTTCATGGGATTGCAACTTAAGAAAGAAAGAAAGAAAGAAAGAAAGAAAGAAAGAAAGAAAGAAGAGGGAAGAAGGAAGAAAAGACAAACAAAAACAGCAATCAGTCCATCAGTCCTTCAGACCTGGTCACACAAAAAAAAAAAAAAAAAAAAAAAAAAAAAAAAAAATCATCTAAGTGGCATGTGAAAGCTCTCCAGCATATGAAGTGCACTGTGATTTCTTCGCAGGGAGAAAAGCCTCTTAAAGATAGAACTGCTCACCAGGATCATGGCAGATAAGGTGCCATGCTGCTGCAGCCGACTTTATGATTTCAAAGTGACTGCTGCTTTTCAGATATCACAACTAACACAGTCTCTGATTGAGGTTGACAGGACTGCTTGCTGGAGGAAAAAAAAAAAAAAAAAAAAACTATTTTCAGTAAACAAAGGTGATCTGTATATTCTTTTTTTAAGCCTATGGTGTCAGAAAAATGATGCAGAGAATGATTTTTGATAAATGCAAAGGCGACAGTGACTGAGGGAAACCTTGACACTTGACATTTATGATAAAAATGGCAGTGTTGCTCTCGCACAACAAGAAACAATGGCTACACTCGAGGCATAATCCTGTTTCTACTGTCACCTTTTCTTTACTTCCAAACTGGATTTATTCCTGAGCCCTTAGCTCATGATTTCACCGTGAACTTGACTTTGGGGCTCCAATCAAAGACCGTGTCACATTCAGTTAATAATTTCATTGAGAATAAACTTAAAATCCAAAATAGCGAAGTAATTTAGCCTCTTCTCTAAAGTTACACTACCAAATATAAAAAAGGAATAAATTACTTAGACAGCATCTTGATTTAGACATTATTCTGAACAACCTCTCAACTTCTCATGTTTACCCGACTGTTATGTTTGGTAGTAATTATTTCCTCGGCTATTTCTCTCTGGAGAGTGATCCTCGGTGCATCAGATTGACAAATAGCCAATTGAAAAGGAGGTAATCACTGGCTAACACTTAAATTCATATCCCAGACACTGCATTATGTGTGCTCCGATATGCTGTGAGGTGAATATTTTGCCACTGACTTATATTTCATGATGTCACCCAGCTGAGTGTTACACTGTGAAATGAATTTTAATTTAAAGGCTTTAGATGGAAAGAGAGGAAAAATACAGAAGCCTGTTATATCTTATCTAAAAAGCTGAAATCCAACTACAACAAATCCAACTTAGTTTTTCATTTTGTACTTTACCAACCTCCTTATCTCATTTTCATTTGAAGAGTGCCGTGTAACTGCTGTGCTGAAGCAGAGGTTATGAACACTGAACCTGACCATTGACTGCCAGAAAGACTGTTTGCTTTTGTTGATATTTCAGGGAAGTAAACACATTTTGTATTCAGATTAAATTGTTTATCTAAGGCTTTTCTGTATGAAACCATGATGGATAAGTTTTCACATAGTATATATCCATGATACACAATTTATACTAACAGGATTCTGCTTTTATTTATGCATTTTTATAGTGTAATATAATATAAATGTGTATGTAAATAATGATTTACAGTGTATTGGTTTGTATAATGTAAAATTATAGCTGCAAACTCATTCATGCTCTCATTCACACCTAAAAGACATTAATAAAAAAAAAAAAAAAATTAAGACAAAAAAGGATTGGCAAACATTAGCTTAGAGCTTAGCTTAAAGTTGCAAAACTTGAAGTTGACAGGTTTTCTGCTTCCATAACATGTTTACTTTAACATATAACATGTTTAAATGTACACGCCTGCATACCTGGTTAGACACACCCAGCAAGTACAATGGGTGTATGGCCAGCATCATGTTCCACAGGCCTGACCCAGCTCACCTATCAGAATGGGGGGGGGGGGNGGGGGGGGGGGGCTTAAAGATACAGTACCTAAAACAGTATGTTTTCACTCAGTGTAAAAAGTGGTGCTGCTATAAGAGAGAGTATAAGTAAATGAAGGTGCTTTTTTTGCACAGTCAAGGACAATAGTGGTGATAGTGCATGTTTGAACCCAATATATACAATCTACTTACATGTTACATTACTGACAGCCATTTCCCAAAATATAAAGTGGTAAATTTTATAATTGTTTTTCCTACCTTCCAGACTGCCATTGGTTTCAGTTCATTCCAGTTCATTCACTCCAGCTTTAACCAACAAATTCAAATGACCATGCCTTTTACAATTGTACATAAGTGTTAGAAGGTGAACCATTGAATTTTAAGGTGGATGCATCACCCCAGCATTTGTTTTTGAAAGATGAGGGGATTTGGAAAAAAAAAATAGGAGACTAAAATACAGTTTTATGTTTTGGAAATCAGTAACATAACATGTATGTGGGTTATATTGAGCTTAAACATGCAAACACACCAGTATGATCCTTAAAGAAATGCATTGCAAAAGTTTCAAGATTGACCCTTAAAATAAGAACATGGAATTCTCTATATCTCCTTTAAATACACATTCAGTTATTTACCATCAAAATGATTGGCTAATTAGATACCAGTGCTGTTAGTTTGCAAACTGGATTATAAACATTATAACACTTTCCAGTTACCAGTCTGTGTATTCCCTAAGATAACAATTCAGCTGGAACCTACCAAAATCCTAACAGTGTTTAAAAAAAAAAACAGAATAATCATCGTGCAATTAGTGAAATCCCTCAAATCCATTGCTTAAGTGGGATTCAAACAGAGTCACAGTGTTTTTGTAATGATATCATTCATACCCTCTGATACACCTGCTTAAAAACAGGATGAGATTCACACTGGGGAATTGAACGAAGATAAAACATGATTAAAATTATTCATTGACACTTTTTGTGAGAACTATCACAGACTAGCTGTTATAATTGGAAGTTTCAGCAATAGCAGTGGTACCAGACTTCCCGAATCTGATGGGACTGGGTGGAATATTGAATTACCTTGGCATGCGGCTGCTGAAAGGTGACTCTGGAGCTGTTGATGAGTGATGAGTATCTGAACAAGTGGGTGGTGGAAGTGGGAAATCTGTGGCTGCTGCTGGGCTGGTTGTGCAGGACAGCTGAGAAGCAGATGTGAACTGTGTCCTTCAGCGCCTTCAGCTGAGACTCCTGTCCCAAACAAGATTACACACAAGAACATTTTTGAATCTCTCCATCCCTTCATCCCTCCATCCACTCAGCCACGCAGAAATTTATCAGAGAAATAAGCCAGGGGAGGCCATGCTTTAAAGTGGCTTTAGAACAGCTAGGAGGCATCATTAGGCACAACATGAAGTGGAAATTGCCAAGTAATAAAAACAAGAATAAATTATTTTCTCTTTAAATCAATAATAAAATATTAATGCCGTAGGATAGAACAGAAAAGAACATAATCTTATTATTATTATTTTATATATTTTTTTAGTGGATTCTGCTGCCATTCAGCTGCGTGAATGACATTTCTGTTTTTCTTACATGCTTTTCTTAGCTCATCACCAGCAGTGACAGTCTCTGACAGTAACCACATGTAAAAATAACATCACACCTCATAAATAGCATCTGTTGCATCCATTCAACTTGCTCGAGTGAAATAGTTTCAAAATGCAGCCACTCCTTTCATACGGTCTCAAAAAATGAGAAAACTGCTGTGTGGAAAAAATATATTTCTTGATTTACTGCACCTTTACTCTCATCCTCCAACCCTGAAAACCTTCTCTGTGAAACAGAATTTTGTACAAAGTGATACTGCTTCACATTAATTCCTTAAATAATTCAGATGGCGGTTTTCTCTGTTTTTTTTGACAATACATATTTAAACAAGTCAAACCCTATTAGCCAAAAACCAAAGCCCTCCCGAATTGAATAAACAAATAAAGAAAACATCCAATAGTCAACGATAGAAAAGAAATATTCATAAGTCAAACACTTTTCTTTGTTGTTTACCTTGTCAAGTGCAGTTTTCTCCAGTTCTTCCTTGGCTATGGTTAGCTTGTGCTCCAAGTCCATTAGCTGCTGCCCCTGCAGACACATATGGAAAAACACTTGAGGCTTCTTAGCGCTCTGCAACCAATGCATTTCTGCAGCCCTCATGTGTCTCCATTACAATAACTCCTGTCTGCAGAACTCTAGACAAGACAGTGCTGAGATCTCAGCGCTCAGCTGAGATCTAAAAAAAAAAAATAAAAAATTAAAGGACCATACCGGTGATTTTTCATGTTGAAGCCCAAGAAATACTACCCACAAAAACATTACTGCCAACCATTTTCTGAAACAGAAGACCATGTTTTAGGTTTCAGCATGAATAAAACACTATACTTACAAATTTAAAGGACCGTACCAGCGGTTTTGCATGTTTAAATCCAATAAATGTATCTACATACACATTACATTGCTGACAAACATTTTTCAAAATATTAACCTGTATTTTCCTTTCCCTTTTTCCTGTTATTTTGCCAAATTCCCCAGTCTTTCAAAATCAAATGTTCAGGTGATACAGCCACCTTAAAATTCAATGTTTTGTCTGCTAATACCTACACACAAATGCAGAAAGCACAGTTGTTTTAGTTTCTCAATAAAAGTTGTCTTTTCCTCCTATATTCGCTGGAGGAGCCATATATTTCCTTCAGTGCAGCTCTGTGTTGGACTGGTTAAATTATGTAACTGACAAAAAATAAGGACAACATGTGGTTCACTGTGATGGATCAATTATCTCAAGCTCATTTCAAGTCTCTGCAAGTTGATTTTAATAGCACACTGGAATGAACTGAAACAAATGCAAGTCTGAAAGTCTGAAAAAACAAATTTCAAATGTTCTACTGCTGTAGTATGTTTTGGAAAATGGTTGGCAGTAATGCAGTGTGTGCAGGTTATATTTATTGGGCTCAAACATTCATAATCACTGGTATGCTCCTTTAAAGCACTAAACATGCAGAACACCAGCAAAGATGAGCCATCAGTTATTTTTTTGTCATTTTATTTTAATCTGCATCTGGATCCATATTTACATTTGCAATTCTGTCTGGGGCTATTATGGCTTTGTTCAAAGATGAATTGTGCAATATTTCAAATGAGTTGAGTTTTGGTTATTTAATGCTATCGTCTTGCTATAGCGAATCAAATTTTACAGGCTTGCAAAAAGTACAGTATGTGCATGTGTTACCTAAATTTGTTGCAGTTTATGGCTGTTTTAGCACTAAAATGCTTTAGGGAATATGTTATTTCTATTTAAGAGCACACAGTATTAGTCATGTTGAAAAAGATTAGGCAAAGGAGAAAGATTGATTTTGGCAGTATTAGGAGTAGATATGCTGATATTATCCAACCCCTTAATGAACAGCAGTGGGACCATTGCTAAAGTTTAATCCAGAGCTGGACAACACACACACAAAAGGCTTTTTTCAGTAAATGGGCCAATATAATTCTATTCGAGGATCAACAGAGGTCCCTCTAGAGTCTTTCATTATTGATAAATTCATCAACAAGATGAGGGGAACTTACATCGAGAGGAAAATTTGCATGCAGTCTGTGTAAAACTGGCCTTGGTGATGGACTGAGTGCCTTGGTGTTTTATGGTTTGTCTTTTACAGGCCTCTCAAAATGATATATGGTAGGGGCTTATATTCAGAAATGCCCAAGGTCAGCTATCCCACCTCACAGCAGTGTAGATCTGTGGTAATGTGTGGGAGAGTTCTGATGCTGATTGTGAGGTTTTAATGAGTTTTAAAAAACTAAGTGGCTCCTCAGTGAATTCTGGTTGGGGCACTTAGATGTTCTGATTTCATCTCATTTTGAGGTGATTTCTGCCTACAGTGTGGTAATTTCATGGCAAATATGTATGTCTCTCCTGTTGCATGATGTTTAAGTTTTCCTTGACAGGCATTTATGATTCACTGCAGCGACCGTCAAGGGCGCTGCGATGCAAGGACAATGCACTAGCAGCTTTCAAAGGAGCCAAAGAATCAGATCTTTCTCTCAGAAGGTGCTTTTCATTTACAGAGAGTTTGAGACTGTTGCAAAGTCGTTCATAGCTGTCAAGCTGAGCTCAAGAGGGAATCTAAATTAAGAATGTATGAGGAACGGTTCTTTAATCATGGACACAAAGGCTGGGGTACAATCTCTGTGGCAAAACTGAAAGGCAGAAGTATCCACTGATACATCTATGAATTACTTTCAAGAAGGCAGAACGCTATATAAGGCATTCTGACACTTCAACCCAAGTGTGCCCTAGGAGGATTGATTGATAAGTGTTGAGCCTAGCGTAGAAATATTGAACATAAGTGAATTTGAGGAGTGTGAGTATGATCTACTTCCATCTCAGCACACTTCTCCCAGCGATGCTGCAGGGATTTTATCCCAGTAGAAGTCATTTTTTGGCTGTCCAAAAATTCCATCCGCAGTACGTCATCAGCTAAGGTGAAACGGGTTCCAGCTAAGCCCTTTTTGATGTTTGGGAAGAGGTGAAAGACTGAGGGGGGCAAACCAGGTGAGTAGGGTGACTGTTGATTTACTTCAAAGCCATAACCATGGCGAGCAGACATCTAGTGCATAAACACTTCCTGTTAGCCCAGTTTGTCCATCTTGTACAACTCATAGACGTTTGTGTACCTCTGGAACATGTAACTGTTATAATCACTTCACTTAATCTTTTTTTTTTTTTTTTTTTTTTTGGATCAACCCTACACAGAAGTGATTGGTAACTTATCATTATTCATTATTAGCATTATTCATTTTTTCACAGTATAATTGGCAAGAGAGACTATGATACTCTGCTACATTTATGTAACAATGAATAAGAACAAACAGTTTTTACACAATAGAAAATACCGCTGAATTGGCAAACTGAACAGTCCTGTAATTTTTATGTGTTGAGCACACAAAAAAAAAAAAAAAAANAAAAAAAAAAAAAAAAAAGAAAAAAAGTGCAAAATAACAACAAGTGCTGAGTAAAAGAAAGCTTTGTCTGTTGAATAATTATGAGTCTGGCTGAATTGGCTCAAAAGCTTCTAGGAAACCTGCGGCCCAATCTGTTTGGCTTCTGAAGGATCTAAAGGCTGTGAGTGTGTATGTGTGTGTTTCTGTTTGCCTGCAGCACTATAGATTGTAGAGGAGAGTCATTACATCCATTACACAGAGCATCATCACAGGATGGCCTCTGAGGACTGCAGCACACGGCCACTGACCCAGAAATGCTGACTTTCAAGGTTAGCACCTCCAAGTCCATAGCTCCATATTTCTGTGTTGAGTCCATTATAGAGGTGTGGGCCAGTAGGGTACGAGCCACACTGCCAGGGATGCAACTACATCAAGCCGTCATTTTTTACCCCCCAGTCTGTGGAGAAAGCAGCCTTAGGCAAGAAATTTAAAAGTGCTGTGACGGAGAGGAAGATGTGAAGGTGTGAAAAAGACTGTCTCGCAGATGAAAAAGTGAACGAGGAACGATCCATTCTCGAAAAGTTTTGAAAAAATGTTGTGCGTGAGCGTGTGATGGGAAACCTGCCTGTGCTTATCGTGTTTAGAGTTTAATACTGGAACTGTGAGGTTTGGATTCAAAGTCTTTTATAAATATCCCTCAATTCTGGATTTCTGTCTTCATTTTGTGAATTTTCATTATGTCAGTACAGTACTCTTTTCTGTTGATCATACTATTGTAAATTTAAAAGACTAATATGGTGGTTTTGCATGGTTGAGCCCAATAAATACAACCTGAATGCACACTACATTACTGCAAACCATCTCCCAAAGCATATACCAGAGCGTTACATTTTCATACCTTCAAGGCAACCACTGGTTTCAGTTCATTCCAGTAAGCCATTAAAATCAACTTGTAGAAACTGAATCATGCATGAGATAAATAATCATAACAGCAAACCACACATCCTTATTATTTTTTTGTCAAAGTGACTTAAACTTACTGGTGGTGCATTCATGTGCAATGGTGAAAAACTAACAGAGATTTAACATTTTGGACCACATTAAAATCACAAGCTATGAAGTTGGGAAACTGAACACATAAGACAAACGCTGGTATTATTTAAAAAAAAAAAAAAAAAAAAAAGATAACATTTTAGATTGATTGCATTAAAAGTGCAACAGAAATCATTTTGGCTAACTTCCAAGTACTAAGACTCCTAAGAATAACTAAGACTGTTATTCAATCTAATTATATGGCAATTTTGAACGTGCCATTCCTCTATGTCAAACTCAGAAGTACCCTTTGCATTTTTAATTGTATTAAAATGCTAAAATTAAGTAACTTCCAAAATAAATAAATAAATACAATAAATAAAAAAATAACTGCATGCGGTTTTTGTGATGGATTGCCTTTCTCAAGCATGGTTCAAGTCTCTTCAAGTTGATTAAGTGAAACCAATGGCTGCCTGGAAGGTAGGAAAACAATTTGAAAATGTAACACTCCAGTAGCATGCTTTTGGAGATAGTTGGCAGTAACCTAACGTGTATGCGGGTAATATTTATTGGGTTCAAATGTGTAAAGCCACCAGTAAGGTCCTTCAATCATACTCCTTTCATGGTTACATCTGTTCATTTTGTCCTGTCTCACTAGGTTGTTGTAATTCTGACATTACATGTAGTTATTCTCACACTGGTGCTGCAAAATGCATTTTGATTTAATGCAACATCCAACATAACACACTGAATTGCTTTCCGGTCAAGGCTCCGTGACTGACGTCTCCCCTGTGAGGCTGATGACATTTCTGCATACTGAGTGACTCGTCCCTGCCTCCTCCTCCCTATTTCCCACTGGGCATTTGATCACGCTATACGGAGAATATAGATGAGTTTTTAGGACTAGCCAGTGGCTTAATGATGCATTTCCCTCTGACCTTTACGTTTGGAATAATACGGACTGACGGTCGTCTCCTGTAGATGACCATAATATCCGATTGCTCAGCGTGACATATTTTACAAGACAAATAGCATGATGAAATTAGCCTTACTTCTGTAACCACAAATCACCCGTGTGTAACGTTTTAAAGGTCCACATGAAAGGTTTGGTGACTTTGAGAAACAGGGGTTTTTTTGGGGGGTGAGTGACTGATGCAATTTAGAGACAACAATTTACGGCCGGTGACACCAAGCAAACAAGTCAATACATCCATCATTCGGGCTAAAAATAGAACAAGGAACAGGACATCCAGGGACAATATATTCAGCCATAAAATTCCTTTGCTGAGGATCGAGTTCTTTTTACTCATTTCTGTCACTCATCTGTCTCTGACGGAGCTTTAGAAATGATGGGACTGAAGGATCAAAACATGCATTTGTGAAATGACATTATGTGGCATTGTGGCAGAAATGTCAACTGACATTTCTCAGACTTAAGAGTGCAAACAAGTCTGGAAAGGTCAGCGCTTGTACCAGTAAATGCCAATAAGCATTACGTGAATACTCAGATCCAAGAACGCTTAGTCCTTCTAATACAAGGGCAGTGTGCCACTATACGTACAGGAGGGCAACCTTACAGTATATCTTCTTGGTTGCAGTGATGTTTATTGCATTTGCAGAGCAAGCATCTGAGAAGGAGACATTTCTGATGCCTTATAAAATGTGCTACAAACTGAATTGTAGCAATACAAGCTGTCATTTGTGATTTGTGCCTTGAAGGTTGCCAAAATATAATGTAATGCATAATTCCTTATCAAATTCATCCAAAGCTGTCTACATCTTTTATCAGTATATCTCCAATGATTGAAAATGATGGAATAGATGTTGCGGAAGGGGACACGGAGGACAAGACATAACTGGATCTGATTGACTTTGCAGGCTGCTGTCTTGCTGGAAGGGATTTTGTAATTGCAGGCTGAATTAATTGGAGTAGCTCCTGTGATGGGATCATCTTTTCAAGGTGGTCTGAAGTACCTGTTTACCCCTGGTCTGGAACTGCAGTTTAAGCTTACCTTAAAAATTAAATCCTTTTTCCCGTACCGCAGCTCTTTCAGTTGAGCTTGGATTTTTTTGGACTGCAAGAGGAAGATAAGGAAATAAGTGTTAGCTTATTCAAATAGCGAAATTGGTTTTAGATCATGTAGCAGGATTCTGCTGGCTGCAGCAGAAGACTCTTTTGTGAGTGTTCCCCGGGCAAAGCAGTGGCTTAAAGGAAGGCCATACTGAGTTGAAGAAAATATCAAATCTCCCCTTCACTGAACTGCAAAGTCCACACAATGATGCAGTCACACACTGGCTTCTTGCCCACTGTCTGAACCCGAATTCTTCCTCTCACGACACACACCATCATCTCACTCATGCAGGTTGTTAGGATGTGACTGCTTCTTGCCTATCATCTGTGACCCACACACACACACACACACACACACACACACACACACACACACAGAGCAGTCCTGCATCACTGTCCTCATACACACTCGGTAACCAGCTCTGCCTGACATTCATTCTTCTGCTGCACATCAGTGAGCACATGAAACAGAAGCTGTCCTCCAGACAGCAAAATACACAACTGCCCACAAAGCTGCCCATGATGTGAGCATGAACACCGAAAGCCCCTGCACTCAACTCAGCAGCCGTTTAGAGTTTCTTTTTTTTTTTCCACTGACGTCTGCTTTATGATTTTTATAATGTGGCTATTGTAAAGACCCATGAGACTGTAACTGTGATTAATTGCTCTGCAAATAGAACTGACTTGACTTGACTTAAAAACCAGCAAAGTTCAAGTTTTAAGAGAAAAGATCAATAGGTAAGTATGTCATATTTTAGCTGTTAAACAGTTTTTTTTTCTTAAAGAGAAATTAATAAATGCTCTCAAGTGCTCACATGGAAGAACATCACACATTTTTGCTCAGGTTCAGTCTGTGATCTGTGTGAACAAAAGATTACACTCTTAAATTTAAAGGTCCACACCATCAATTTTGTATGTTGAAGCCCAATAAATACTACCTACATACATGTTACTTTACTGACATGTTTTCAAAAAACATAAACTTGTATTTTAGTTTTCCTGTTACTTTGCAAAATTCCCTAATCTTTCAAAATTAAAATGTTCAGGTGATACACCCACCTTAAAATTTAATGTTTCACCTGATAACACATTTGCCCCAACGTTGAAGTGATGCTTGATTTCTAATATCATGGTAAAAGCTTTCTTCTCCTGGGATTATATTCCCTCTTGGACTGGTTAAATAAAGTTACTTCAACAAAAAAACTTAATAGATATTGTGTTCACGGGGATGGATTACTTATCTCAGTCGCGATTCAAGTCCCTACAAGCTGATTTTAATAGCATATTAGAATGAACTGAACCAGTGGTACAGTCTGCAGAAAAAGAAAAAAAAAAAACAATCTAAGATATACTGCTCCAGTGGTATATTTTGGGAAATAGTTGTCAGTAACATAACATGTGTGAGTTGTATATATTGAGTTGTATATATTGGGCTTAAACATGGAAAATTGCCCATATTGTCCACTAATGATAGGATTTTTAATGGACAGCCTATAATCAAGTTATTGACAGGCCTCAATTTTACATGATGATCAGTGAAAAAATGTATGAGCTGCTGATTTTTCATCACTAAGTCTAATCAGTCAGTGCTGACATGAAATCATGAAATTAACATGGTCAAAATCTTAGTATCAACAGTATTATCCTCAGACATAAATGATAAAAGTGTGATATGAGGCCAAATTTTAACACCAAAACACAATGAATCCTGTGCTGAGGGACAAATTCACTTCAAAGGACTTTGTGCTCTTGACAAGCAATTTTTATGAGATTGTTTGCCTTGTTATTCCTCTTCCCAGGGTGCCTCCATGTCCCAAGACACCGATCCCTGGCTGCTGTAACTGCATTCAAAAATTGCATCCTGGGGCTCATAAAAAATTGTGAGGTTAGATAAACACTGAGGTAACTTTAAAACTCCAACAAGCAGAGAGCAAAACATTCCATTTTAGATTGTGAAATCAGCTTTTTCTGCCCAGGTCATGAAGTGAAAGGTTAGCAAATTAATTTTATTTGCATCAGATAAGTGAATCTTGTCCAATACTAGCTTGTAAAAGAATAAATGATATAAAGAAGCTACAGCAGAGAGCTAAACGCTAAAGTCCAAATTTATAAATACTCCTTGTTAACCAAAATGTTAAAGCATTTCTCTAAGAACAAACAATGTGAACTGCCTCCATTACCCAAGAGACTCACAGAAACATCTATTTCTCCATGTGGTTTTAATGCTGCAAGTCGAGGACATTTTACCAATTTGCTATACACTAAAAAAAAAAAAAAAAANAAAAAAAAAAAAAAAAAGAAAAAAAGAAAAAATATATTAGATATCAGTTGAAAGATGCTGTTTTTGAGTTGTTGAACAGTTCTGTCAATTTTCAAACTGCCAAATAAATGCATTCCTGTAAAAATGCTGTGTATCATCTTACAAAGGAAGTAAAAAATGCAGTGTATTATTTATGAGAGCAGCGGAACAATCTGTCCACTCAGTTACATAATTTATATTTCTATTTTGTACTGTATATACTTGTATTGACAATACTGTTCATCTGTTTGTAAAGATTTGGGCAGGCAAAAACTTAATATCTCAAGAAGATCAGTGTTGAAGAAAAACCTATTTTGTATTAATTCATTCAGTCATTCAGAGGTTGGTGTTTTGAACTTATCTGAGCAAATGTCATTAAAGACTGCAGAGTTTACTGTAGAGGTACTTTAGCTTAAAAAACAGTCAAAACTTAAATGAGTACATGTTTATTCATTGGATGTAAACTGATTAGAGGGTGACTGATGCTGGTTTTGTGAGGCCAACATCAATATACGTATATAAGAGTTCTTTCTTTTTACCTCTCACTTTCTTTTGTCGTTTTATGTAATTTCTGTAAATTCTATTGTAAATGCAATGTGGATAATTCATTAAAAAAAAATGTACACACAGTATCTTGCTAAATAACCATCATGATAACTGAAGTTTATTTATTCCCACTAGTAATGGGCATCAATGTCCCATTACTAGCTTGTTGTTCTGAGTGACATTTCAGATAAAAGCCAGTGAAGATCGACGTGTTAATGAGCGACGCTTTATAGTGATTCCTCTGGTGTTAAAGCACAATTGACATGTTAAGTTGACAAAGCAAAACCTAAATTCTCTGGTTTAGAGCTCCACTGTTGAGCTCCACATTTTAAGAGATTGACACTAAGGTGAACCCACACTCTGCTGAGAGTTCTGGTGCATCAGATGGTGTTTGTTGTGTGTGAGAGAGAGACAGAGTGCTGGTTGAGGCTTGATGAAAAGGTGCGATGCCACTAAAACGTGTTAGATTAGATTAAAACTTACCAATTAAAGAAGATCATGGGTTTATATATCAGGTGTACTGATCACTAACACATGCAGTTTAAACATCACTCAGATTAAAAAAAAAACAAAAACAAAAAAAAAAAAAANAAAAAAAAAAAAAAACTGATATTTACCACCAGAATCACCAAACAGGTCTGAATTTTGACTGTGAGTTTTATGAACAGTTTACCCGACATGCAAATGAAGAAATACTGTACAGCATAGCTGGTGACAGACATTTAAGAATGAGGGGAACATGGATGCTCTTAACATTAAATCTGGCAATATGTTTCATGATGTGTTTAATTATATGTAATGTGTGAGACTCTTCAACTTTGAAGCTAGGGCCAATTTAGCATTCTAGAAAGAGACTGCACATTAGCCCAGTCTTGGCTAACTCTGGCATGTATACATTCTAATGTTTATTAATGTGCATTTGTCCTGATAAATAGATGAGTGCAAAAAAAAAAAAAAAAGCCCAAACAATATATATCTGTGGGCTGTATTACTGATATCTTCTTTCTCAATACACAAATTTCAAAACTTTTTTTGCAATAAGGACAACTAAAATTTTGCTTTAGTTGATATTTTTACTAAGACATCTAGATGATAAGCTATTGATTTGGTTTTTGATGTATTTCAGAGTACATTTTATAAATGCTGTCAGTGCACATCATACTACATGGCATCTATGTGAGAACAGCACAACTGCCCTGCATTTAATACTGTAAATGAAGGCGCAAATGTTAACAGCTGGGGTGATGGTAGAACAGCAAATATACCCAGATCTGGGCAACATACAGCCGTATGTTCCCTGGCAGCAGCAACACAGCGGCAAACTTCCCAGGTCTGTTATATTTCCTAAACAGATTGTCCTCTTTGTGAATTGTGTCTGATTGGTTGGAGCAAGCAAGCTGAGGCAGAGCAGCGGCTGGCTGCCACCCAAACATTACTGACTGAAGGTGATATTTTATTTTAGTCATTTCTGTCAAGGAGATCAGATGTATTCAAGATGGATGGTGCATAAATAGAACCACATTGCAATGCTTTTGTTTTATTTAAAGGACCTGCTTTTATATGCTCCCTGCACACAGAACTAATTGCATTATGGAATACATCGCCTATGCTGAGAGCAATCCACCAGAAGACCACATTATCAAAGTAACCAAGCATCAAACATTCATGTGTATAGAAACTCCCCTTTGATTTCTGAGACCTGGGAGATTCCTGTTCCTGTATTATGCTAATGTAACATGACGTTTTAACATGATGCGTATGCCATCTGTTTGCTGCTTCCTGACAAGACAGAAAAGAAAAAAAAAAAAACTGATAAAAGACTGCTGGGGTAAATATGGTGAAAGTCATGTGACCAACAGATGTGCAAAAATGTCAGTAGCTACTCATCCTCCCAGATCATCAAACCCAAAAACATAACCCATAGCCCAATATCCAAACATTATGATTTTAACCTTAAAAAAAAAAAAAAAAAATAAATAAAATGGACTAAGCCTTTATGTACAAGAGTTGATTGGTAAGTTATGAGCCTTGAAAGCTCCAACTCAGAGACGTTGCAGTTATTGTTTCCATCTTGACACACTTCTATCAATGATGCAGGAGGGATTTTATCCCAGTTTCATAAAAGTGAACAAAATTCTCCACAGCTGATTCAAAGTCATCTGAGGCAGCGCAGTTTCCAGCTAAAGCCTTTTCATGTTGGAGGTGAACATCTGAGGAGCAAATCAGGTGAGAAGGGTGGGTGCTGCTCAAGTTCAAAGCCATAAGCACACAAGTAATCACTGAACATTAGCCTAAGTTGTCTCTATCTTGTACAACTCCCAGACCTTGGAGGACCTGCAGAACTTACAACTAAAGTGAACTGAGTTGATATTAAAAACAAAAACAAAAAAATGTCAGGCCTGGCTCACTTCTCTGTATATATCAGGCTTAGAATTTATCAATCATCCACTGTAGCCTAAGCTCCTTGAATTTGTCACAAACATGGAGAGAAGCATATGTAAAATGCAAATCCTGAATTCAGCCTGAGGGAGAAAAAAAAAAAAAAAAAAAANAAAAAAAAAAAAAAAAAAACACTGACACTGAACATTCCAACTCAATTAATGTGTAACAACCACCTGCACATATTTTCACATCAGTTCACTCTACGGCTATCATAGTAAATACTTTTCCTTTGGACAAATTAGTCTGGAGCTTTGAGCTCAGAACAACTCACACATTCTGAATCTACTAATAAAAAATGTAATTAAAATGTCTTATGCTTCATTATCAAACAGCGCTGATCTATTTCTCAGACCATTAATTGCCCCAAAATATACACGATGGTGATAACGTGTTATGATTCAAAAGCCCTCTAATATTAATTACATGAGGCCATTCACCTGCAAATTACTCATTACAGAAAATCCTCTCAAATCCAGTACATTACATATTATCTGTGTGGGTTTGGTGTTACTACTTTTGGAATGGAATTCTGATGAAAGAATGATGGATAATTCTAGGGATTATACAGAAGTCGCAACACAAGTGTGACAAAATCCTTCATCCAAATGATGGCTGTGCAACAACATCATAAATCGACAGATCAACTATAAAATACAAGACAAATTCATGCTTTTAAGAAACATGTGCAACAGTTTACATAGCAGCACAAAGGCTGCACATCTCTCTCTCCTTTAGTGAACAGTGTTACAGTTGACATTGACTCAGGTTTTCCAAATGATCGCATGTTTTCCCTTTGGGGACATCATCATCAGGTTACACAAAAGTTTTCCAATAAACTGGTTTTAGGAGTTAAAAATAGCCGGGTATGCATCGTGTGCAGCAGTGCTGCTTCCACTAGCAGCACCGAGTGGCATCAACCTGGTAAGTTTCCCATCCAATTTAAATGGACTGCTGAGTTTGTGTGTGAATGGTGAAGTGAGCAAACAAACAGCTGAGGCAGAGCGGTGGCAGCCTGCCAGCGAGTTTCCTGGCTGAACTTGTTATTCTTGTGGTACATTTGTTTTCAGCGAACTCTCCCCATTTATAAGGTCATATCTCAACCATAGACTTTAGACTGTCTACGGTCTGAAAACTGACAACCCAGCTAATGTCTTTCCATACAGTTTTTGAGATTCATAAAAGACAAACATGACATGATAAGGTTTTTCCCTTGCTACGTTGAGAATATTTGCTATTGACTATCATTATTTATTTTAATCATTTCACAGTAAACAAATCATCCTTGTTTATTATGGTGCTGTACCATAGGATAAATGGCATAATAACACCAATAGTCTAAAAGCTCTGTTGCTGGCAGCGCATCAAGGCCGCATTGCTTTTTAAAGAAATGGACCAAAGGCATTTGAACTCACCAACACTCACGCTGCCACCTGTAAAGCCCAAACAAGGGCAAACACTGTACAAATGAGAACCATAATAAAGGATTAGGATTTGTAAAGCAGCACAGGAGGAACAATGCATGAATATTCATATTACAATGAAGCTTATCTAGGTTCATGGTGTGAATGTTATGTCATTGATATTCTGATGATGATAATACAACATTATTGATTCAAAGAAACAGATTCAAGGAAGAGTAAGCAAGAAGCTTCAAAATTCCAATATTGGTAATTTTTCATATTTTGTTAAAAATTATGTTTCTGTGGACTGAAAAAAAAACACTGCTAAGTAACATGCAGGTACCACAGTCATTAATTAAAAAAAAAAAAAAAAAAAANAAAAAAAAAAAAAAAAAAAATATATAGCTAATGATTTAAAACAGACTGATCATTTGGAATAGACCTTTCTTATGGTTTTATCAACTACTTGATTACAACTAGTTGGTCAAACCATTCCTTGTATTCCTTATTATGAAGTAGTTGATCAATGTTAAAACTAAACCTACTAAACCTATGGCCTTGTAAAGCATTGTTTGTTTTGTTGCCATTTATTACTTTTATGTCATTACTATTTCAGTATTATCTTAAATAATTACCTTTTCTCTGGACTTCTCTGCACAGTTATCAGTTTCACAGTTAGTTAACATACATTATTATTTGTACATGGAACTAGTTTACTTTTGCTATTTCCTGTCAGGAATGAAAAAAAAAACAACACAAATGTAATAACAACTTTCCATCCATCCATCATCCATATTCGCTTATCCTATTCTGGGTCGCGGGGGGCTGGAGCCTATACCAGGAATCATTGGATGAGAGGTGGGTACACCCAGGACAGATCACCAGCCTATCACAGGGCTGACACACACACATACACACACACATTCACACACACACAAACTCATTTATACTCTCATTCACACCTACGGTCAATTTAGAGTTTCCAGTTCACCTGACCTGCATGTCTTTGGAGGCGGGAGGAAACCNACACCTACGGTCAATTTAGAGTTTCCAGTTCACCTGACCTGCATGTCTTTGGAGGCGGGAGGAAACCGGAGCACCTGGAGGAAACCCACGCAGACACGGAGAGAACGTGGAGACTCCACACAGAAAGAACCTGGTCAGATTTGAAACCCAGAACCTTCTTGCTGTGAGGCAACAGTGCTAACCACGAGCCACTCCAAATGTAATGACAACCTTCCAGCAAATGTAAGTCAATATAGTTTATAATTGTTGGTTTAGTCAAGCAACTTTCATAAAATAACTTAGACTGAGGCACAAAAGATAAAGGTCTAACCAAGAAAAGTAGAGTCCAAGTTTAAGCAGCTTTGTGCAATCAACAGAAAGAAGATTATATCACCAAATGAAGGGTATTTTAATATACAATGCAATCCAAAAGCCAGTTTACACCAGATGAGAACATAAATTGCACAAAAAGAAAAGCTGCTGTTCACAAGTACAAAATCTTAAACTGCATCATGTGCAACAAAGACAGCTTATGCTCTCATTTCTCAGTTCTTGGACATGGCACCAAATCTTAAATCTCCATTTAAGATTCAAAGATTATATCTCAAGCAGAGTCACTCATATTGCAAAGAAATCTTAATTTAAAAAAAAAATATATATATATTTTGCATAGCATATGCTTTTCAGGGTCAATCTGGTTCATTTTTTGATATTTTAGTTTACTACTAAAAAAAATCAACATAAAGCAGTCTTTAATTTAAACATATATGTTGAGACAGATGCCATAAACACAGGTTATGTACGTTTGCCTACAGATAAACTTCAAATAAAATATCATTTCTATGACGAAAACTGTTTTTCCTTCAGTGTCTATTTTTTCTGCCACTCTATAGTAATTACAGTGTGATTACAGGTGCAATCAGTGACCTTTTAACTTTAAATAAATATCTTTCCAGATTGAAAATATGGGTCATGGATGGATGTTCCCCTCACTGATTAACTTCAAATTTTATAGACTTCTGAGGAAACTGCAGCACCCTCAGCCACGTACCAGTGTTCATAGCAACACTAGCAGCTTTTCACTCCCTAAAGGTCTGCTGGCCCCGATAATAACTCAGCAGAAATAATCAGGCAGGCGATCCACCCAGTATGAAAGCCTAATGGGAATGAGATGTCGTTACCCTCAACAAGCACAGAGGTGATCAGACATTTTCTTACACCATTTAGAGCATTCGTTGTTGCTGAAAAAAATAATCAGGCACATTAGATACGGACCGACAACATCAATTATGACCTCTTCATAGACTGTATTGGCATTTTAAACTCCTGAAAGGTTTCCTGTGGAGTTTTCTTCAAACCAAACCCATAAAATCACATTCAAACCATATTTGGAAATTTTTGATGTTTTAAAATCAGGATAAATATCAGCTGGTGGGCTTCTTCTCATCGTGTTGTACTGCTACATGTTATGGGTGTTTATTGCTACAAACTGCCACTGCACCAAATTGTATGAAGTAGCTATTCTCATCTTTACTTGTTAGATTATAAGGATTCAACTTGACGACACATTAATGACACGTATTATGCTTGCATACACAGGTGGAAAGTGCAAAGTGTTGCTCACATACTTGTCTGCCAATTTGCATCAGTCCAGAGGACCACATCTATCATGGGGCAATTTGAAGGCAGAACACCTTAAAACACCTTAAAAACTGCTTCCAGTGTTGCTCAACAGTGTAAACAAATATGGCAACACTTGCAGAGGTCAGGTCAGTAATTTAGCTGTGCTACAAATGCAAAGGAAACAGCCTCTGTGGATAGTTTGTCATGCTCGATCAGGCTCTCCTCAAAACTTTCAGGCATTTCTGTCTGCATGGCAAGCTGCACTGCTGACATGATTGACATTACTGCCTCCTAAGAGATGCCGGCAACAGGCGTCTTTTAATATTTTCCTTGTGGCATTTTGTCATTTGCATGCCAGGTAACTGATTTATAAAACACACAGTCATGCAAAAATTAAGACCTGTTTAAGTCTGGTGGTAAGTTTCAGCAATATGACATCTCAGTGCAGTTGCCTTAAATGTGTTAGTGATCAATACATTTGATAGACAAGCCCACTCAGCTGATTAGTCAGTTCATTTAAACTGATGGCTTTGAGCTGATCTTTCACATATTGTAGTATTCATACTCTTCCTCACTTTAACCTCTGCATCTGCCTGTCACCGTCCATCTGCTCATCCATCCATCCTCCACCCTCCATGTGTCAGGAATCCGGGTTAATTGTGGATCCAGTTGTATTTTTTTCTTAAATGTTGCAGTTGCAGCTTCACTCTTTAAAATGTGGCATGGTAAAGTGGAAAATTCACATTTCCTTTGCCAATTTGATATGTTCATCATGTTTTTATACCAGAGGAAGTAGTATAAAATGCGGGTCTACACATGCAGCAGATCATCGAACTTCATTTCGTTTTTACCTGAGCCACCCGTGTCATAATGGGATAGTGGCATGCTCATTAGCATAAGGGAAGCTTTTGGAATCAGTTTCAAATAATGCAGCCTTATTTAGCATGACACTGAAGTTACTGTGATTTTTTTTTTTTTTAATTAATTATCCCATAGTGTTAATTCTTGAGGATGCACAGAACCAATGTTTTGGACAAACACAAGGATACACATTGGCAGTCATCACACATCTATGCAGTTAACATGATGTGTAATGTTGGTCTCCTTTGAGGTAAACACCATTTTCTTTTGCCAACATATGAGGAAATTTGACAGCAGGCCTGACTAATACCTGATGTGTTTTTCATGTGAAGTAAGAATATCATACTAGACAGATATGTGTAGTAATTTCACAAGACAAATCATTTTAACAGAGTGAGATTAATTGTTTTTTTTTTTTAAATATATTTCACTCTGTTCATGCTCTTGCAATCTACATCACATGACAGGTTTGCATTAGTGTCCTCTCCAGTCAGTCTTGTGCACATAGTCTGGTCATCAACACATTTCTCTATAGTGTCACTAGTGGCCAAAAACTACACAGTTTACCTGTAAATAGAGTTAGCTGGGAAGCTCTCTGGCTTGTCATATCAGACTTGTCTGCATAATCAATCGGGTTATGATTATCTAAACTGTATAAATGTGATGATAGCTTGAATAAGCTTAGCTGGTGAAGTGTCAGTGAGGTTTAGCTAAAGGATCTGGAGAAAAAGGCCTGTAAATACCAACATTCATTTCCAGTGTCTGAACAGACTTCTTTCCAAGCAATTCAACGACAGCAGCGCAGTTGAAATATATTCCAGGATTGATGAAAAGGTCTTCAACATCAAGAGGTAACGAGCAACCAACAAATTCTCTTTGTGAATTGTAAATGCTGTCTGTACACAACTGTGACTGGTTCTCATGAGTGCTTCAGTCCATCGTTGCAGACAAGCATCAACTTCATCTCCTGTCGACTACGCCTGTCTTCACTTCAAAATAAAGACTACTAACATTAGTTCAGTTATCCCAAAACCTTGGTAACATTCTCTCCAAGGACTCTAGCATTGATCAAACAAGCCTCAGCTGCCTTAAGGGAAAAAGAAAAAAAGAAAAAAATCCATCTCTGCACCAAGGTTGCCATATGTCAAGCTGTCTGCATCACAAGTCTGCTCTAGGTCGTAAAAATCTCAAGTTATCCTGCATAGCAAGCATATAGGAAATGCTTAGACTCTCCATCTGCATAACTACGGAGCCCACACTTACAATCCTGCATGGCTAAATTACACGATGAGTCAGTAGGAAGGTGAAAGCAGCAGTTCAAAGCTCAGCTCAAAGATTTGCTATTGTGAACCTGCTGGAAGCTGCTACTATAAAAACCAGTGGCAGAGCTGAAGTTGAAGGAGAGGAAAATTTGGTGAAAGCAAGAACGACACAGAGGAAATTTACTCAAACCTGCGGTGAGTACATCGGTTCCTCAGATGTAACAGCCATCAAAGAACTCAACGCTACAGAAAGACAGTGTTAAGGGCTTCTGAGGTTCACAGGACAGGCAATAGCAAGGACGTTTGTGTGTGTGTGCGTGTGTGTGCACGTGAGAGAGAGAGAGAGAGAGAGAGAGAGAGACGGGGTGGAGGAGAGTAATTTTTTGAATCTTTCATATACACCAAAAATTCCTTAAAGACCTTTCCAGATAATGACAGCTGTAATTTATAGCAATTTCAAGGAATAAGACCAAAATGTAAATCTCCATTGCATTAAAATAAATAAATAAATAAATATATACTGTACATATTTATACTTCAGTTAATTAAAGCTAATAAATTAGCATTTTAAGTTAGACATTAAAAATAGCTCTGGTGTCATTATTTGCTTAAATTTGTTTGCAGGAGTCTAACCTTAATTTCAACTACTAACTGAACAACATTGAACACTGATGAAGCTGTAACTGTCAATTATGTAAATTTAGGATAAAATTGAACTTATTAATTCAAAAATCTTACCTCTTCTGCATAGGCATCACAAAGTTTGTGTCCCGAAAGTAGTTTAGTTTTCAAGCTTTTGTTCTGAAATAGAAACAAATAGAAAACATGTGTGTGTCTGTTTTATGTTATGGTAGGTTAGCTTGATTTATTATCACTTCATTATCTAAGAACATGTTCACATATTTATGTATCAAGGCAGAACACTAAACAGAAATACTGACACCNCCCTCCCCACACACACAAAGGTCAAAGGTCAAACACACACACACACTACCCACCCCAAACAAAACAAAAACCTCAAATCAGAGGGACAAAAAGCAAATTCTTGACAGAAAATCTATGTTGTTCATTTACTAGACAAAATAATCACAGGAAAGTCTCAAATTTTATTTATTTTCAGTGTTTAAATTCATATTGTAATGAACTTATTGAGCCAGATTTGTCATAATGTGTTTTCTCCAAGTGTGATGAGAAATTATTTCATTCATCTGTTATTTGGAAACTGGCATAAGGCAGATTTCCAGTTTTTAAGACACCAAACATAAGGGCTTCTAGTACAGCCTGAGGTAACAGAAAAAAAAAGTCAGATGCATAGACACAAGTCCTCACTGACTTAGCCAAGTATGCACAAGTTAGAAGAAGATTTAGCTAATTTCTAATAGCAGTTATGACTCAGTGGATTTGGTCTTCAGGCAGGTCAGCATGAGTTTCGTCGCCCCTTGATTTCAGCCTAGACTAAGGAAAATTTAGAAGGACCTGCCTGAGGATCTGAGTCTACATGGGCATCCAGAAGGTCAAAAATGCAGCACAGGGTCAGATCTCAATGTACTTTAAGCATGATCAGGAAACTGTTAGAAATACTTGACTAGCAGCTAATGGAAAGATGCCAAAACCAGGAGTTACAGGGTCTGCAGCTTTCTGAACAATGTGGAGGTGTGAGGGTGACTTTTAGAATATAGCAATATGGAGATGTGGTAAAACACAGGTAACCTTCAGGTCTGAGAAGGATATAAAAGCCTTTATTTTTTAAAATATTTATCAGCTGTAGAAATCTGGGTTGATCTTGATCTAAATTCCTTAAAGCTGAGAATAATTTCTATATGTTTTCTCTATTTTTCATATCTTTCCAACATCATTTATAAATTTTGACCCAACTCAAAAGCACGGTAGATGGTTAGTTAAGTAAGACAGGAAGTTTGTCAGGCAGCCCCTCCTCCTTTAAGGTGAGGTCACAGTTGATGATCACACAATGGTTCCTGAGCAAATTTCTTTCTCTTTGAATAGAATTGATCCTCCCGACAGACACAATAAATCAGAGTATCATCTACATAACAATGCAAAGATAAAAGAAATAATGATACTTCTAAGATAAAGAATGGGAATTTGAGGCAGACAGATTACTATACTGTGAACTAGACTGGAATATTAAAAAAAATCTTATTGCAGTGTAAAAAAAAAAAAAAAAAAAAAACAATGCTGGAAAAAAAAGTAAATATGCACAAAATGTACTGCACCATATAACATGAGGTATGATCTGTATGTTTCATACTTTGTCCATGATTGTGTGTGAGTGTGTATGTGACAAATACCTTGGGAAAGAGGAGAGAGGAAACTGTCCAATACGGTTCAATATATGCTCAACATGCAACAAATCTCAAAACAAGCACGTAGCACGTAGAAATTGCAGCTTGAAAATCATGTCAAATCATATTAAGTGTAAGTTGCAGGTAGAGAAAAAAAAATAGGACCAGGAAAATACCAGGTTAATGGAATTGAACTTTGAAATGTGATAAGGAAAAACAGAGCTGAGGGAATATGCAGCCTAAACGCGTCTTGACAGCTGAGGAAACCTTAATGTGGTCCCATTTGAATACTGACAGGAAATTACTGCTCTGTAACTAAGCTTGTACCACTTCTGTTTTATCCCCCCNCCCCCCAAAAAAAAAACAAAAAAACAGATGTAATTAGACTCAACTTCATCATAGCAGCCATTTGAACATTTGTTAGGTCTTTTCATTGACTCAACACCATATTGGTTAATATTGTTAATGTATTTATCAATGTGCTAATTACTTTGTTGAGTGTCTGTTCTTCACACACTCTCCAAATACCCAAGTAGAACTCAAGAGAGAGCAATGAATATTCATTCACCGAAAGACTGAAGGAAAATAAACTCAGCGGCCAGCAAGATTACACTGCTGCTTTTACTGCAAGATTTGTGCAGCAATGATCTGAAGGCGTTCAGGTGAAACTGGAATAAATTCAGCTCATCAGTTAAAGCGTGGTACTGCTTCTACCTCCAGCAGTGCACAATCAAACCGTCTTCACTACATTTTTAGTTTGACAATCTTAGATGTCTGCATGGAGACACCTTGCTGAAAATGTGTCCCAGCCAACCAGACTAAGCTTGTTACAACAGCGATTTGCATAAAAGACAAGATTCATAAAAAAAAATCATGCTAAGTATGTCACACTAAATTAATGCTGTGATAATTGAAGCTCATAAGGTATGTCTCAGGTAAAAGCCAGTGAAGATCAGCATGTTAATGAGCTGCTTCATATTTACCAGCCATAATTTAACCTGCTTCATATGGTTTTAAAGTGACATTTACAGATTAAATCTGCAAAAGAAACATAACTTCTGCTTTAGAGTGTCACATTTAAAATATTTAAAAGACGCTAAAATAACAGGTAAACATGCATATTAACCTCCGTAGTGTGTGACCGCTGTGTACCAGGGGGTGTGGGGGAGAGAGGTGGNGCATATTAACCTCCGTAGTGTGTGACCGCTGTGTACCAGGGGGTGTGGGGGAGAGAGGTGGGGTGTGTGTGTGTGTGTGTGTGTGTGTCTGATCACAATGAGCTTATTTATAAGCTATATTTATAATATATTTATAATTTTTTTATATTTATATAATATAATATTTATATAATATAATATTTATATTTTTTTATATTTATATATTTATAAGCTACATTTATAATATATATAACTGATAAGCTTACTTATAAGCTCATCGCAATCAGATCAAAATTCACCATTTAAAAAACTGACTGATCAGCTATCTATCAAATTTACTGATCAGTAGCAGGTGAGGCAAAATATTTACCAAATTATTATGTTAAGTATCCATCTATATCTAAATTGGTTTTGTTGCTGCAGTCAGAGAACCCAGGAGTGATCTGTAGACTTGGTGCCTTTTTGAGAAATGTGTTGATTTTATTTTAAGTGATTTGGGTTGGTTTTCATTTTTTTCTTCACCCATACTGCCTGCCTTTATTTGTATTTTTGTATTACTGTTTCTGTACTCCATACCATTTTTGTGGTCAGGAGTCTAATAAAAATAAAATGAAATGAAATGAAAAAAAAAGTTTTGTTTAATATAGCAGAATTAAAAAAAAAAAAAAAAAAAAAAAAAAGGATACATGCAGAATCAAGGTGATGCTGTATAAACTTTAAACAAGTGTTTAAGCAATAGATTGAAATATATCCTGCATCCTGTGGGAAATAGAGTTTGTTCTAAAACAAAACATGTACAAGGTGTTTCTTGCTCTGAAAGCGTAAAAGCTTTAGCTGCATTTAAGGGCTGATAGCTATTTACCTTCTTGACCTTACGTTTAACAGATTCTTATTTGATACAGCTAGTTTAAAATGTCAAATGTCCATCTGTCTAACTGCCTCTGTCTGACCTCAGAACTGGCACCAATCAGCATTTTCTCTGGCTTCAGTACAAGGGAGGAGGGTTAATTCATTTTCCACCTAGCATGAGTGCCGGGTATTCCTGGAAATGGAGAACTGCCGCAAGCAACTGTATGGCTCAAAGATGACACATAAATTAACTTAGGAGGAGATAGCATATTTAGTTATCATGTTGCTCTGTTCTGCATGTAGAAAACAGCTCAATGCGATTAGGTGACGATCAGCAAAAATTGGCTGTCAAGCGCAGCGGTAGGTTGGTAACAGAAGGAGGGGTGAGCATAGCAACCAGATGGCCTTTAACATTTACAGGAGATGCTCTTATCTCCACAGTTCTTTCTCTCTCTCTCTCTCTCTCTCTCTCTCTCTTTCTGTCACAGCATGAACTGACAGTTCAATGCTGGAAGCCAATCATTCACACCCCAGCCACAACACATACAGTCAGAATGAAAAACAGTCTTTTTTCTTGCCCGACCTAATTTGAATTTATCAACTTGATGTTCATAAATATCAAAATGTAGGCAAGTTTGGAAATGGAATTGGGCAGAAGAAAAACTGCAACTTGTGACAGGAATGCCTTTCGCGCTGCGGGAATCTCTTCAGGAAACAAGTGAAACAACAAGACACAGCAACAGCAATGTTTCAAGACTTTCAAAGAGGATGTAAAACTATTTGAAACCGTGTAGTATTTCAAAAGGTCTGATTATGTTTGTCAGAACTCAGATTTGCTCACAGCAAGATGTATGTGCATAGACATCAGTTGTAATTTTCAGGATCTTCATGGTACTTGAAGCTTGGTGGGAAAAGAAGGAACTCAATGAAGGAAGCAAAAGTTCTGGATAAAACAATTCCTAATTTAGTTCCAAATTTTGGATCTGCAAACATATGAAATGCTGGTTGTGGCTGGTGGGAAAGCCACAAAATGGAAAGCTTTAACACCAAAATTGTACTGTGCTTTGCTATCACATATTGCTTTTTTGTAACGTAATGTATATCAGTCTTCCAAAGCTTGTTAAGCTCATAAAACTTAGTGTACTCAAAGTAAGCAAGTACATTTGCCTCTAGAAAACATAATTACGATATTGTGAGGCAAGATTCAGGTTTAGAGTGCCATAATGTGGCAGGCAGCAAAGTGTACGTTCAGTTCAAAAACTGCTTTCCCACACATTGTGCTTCTTGGCCTCTGTCTTTACAATTCAATGTCACTCCCACACAAACGTGTTTACACACCAACACATACACACTGAATGGAGATAATGGAGATAATAACTGGACAAAAGTTTGTTGGTTGTTTTGCCATTCGGAGAAGCAGAACCAGCCAAGTACCCAAGACACTTGGACCTCCTCTCACCCTACAGAGGGACCACCATTTGAGGGCATGTAGAACTGGCAGCCGTCATAAAATGTGACGTACTTTGCTGCAGGACATAACCAGAGTAAAAATGAGGTCCACGAGTTTATATGTCACTCCGCATTATGCAAAATGCAATTCACCAAGCCTCATGTCACAACATGTTATTCCCTCAGCACTGTCTGCCATTCACTTGAAAATGAAGGAGCATTTTCATGTTTACATAACGCTCAACCTTTTTCATTTTGACAAATATGACATCACAGTGGATACTAACTGATCCGAACTAACTAACTTCTTAGAATTGTTGGGAAAAGACTTTGTAACTTTACATATAATCATTTATAGCAATATATGTTTTTATCATTTACAATATCAGCAGTCATTACAACACCCAAAGCATCTGCCCAGCTGTTATTTTTACACTTTATACCACTAAATCCCACTCAGTGTTGGATATTTCAATCTTAGTGTGAAGTGTCAGAAATCAACTCAAAGGCTTTTCAGTTTCATTCTGTTTTCAGCTTATTTGAGATTAACAGCAATGTAGTGATGAACAATTATGCTGCCACATAAAACATTACATTTGTCAGGGTAATTTGATTTAAATGTTAAACTGTAGCATGATGACCTCCATCCTTCCTACCCCCCNCCCCCCCCCTTCTGCTGGATGTCTGCTTTAATATGCTAATGTGACTATTATTCACGTCAATTAAATGCCATAACTAAAGACACTCAGAGAACACATACCTCCTCCATGGCCCAACAAACCTCTGATTGAGTTTTTGGGGTTTTTTTGCCTGTATAAATCCAGACTTTTACTATCATTACCTTGAAAGCACATGTAAAATTACGGCATAGCAACAATTTGAGAATCATCTTCTTCTAGATCTCTGTACGCTATAAACCTGACCTCCGTCTGAGCATATATTTTAATCTGCCAGAATCAGATCAATATATGGATCTGGGCGACAATGCACATGTTGCTCATCCACTGGAGGAAAAACACCTGGATATTTTCATTAAGATTGGTGTCTCCGTTTTTGAGAAATTGACAGAAATGTCAACCATATCCTAATTTGCAATGTTACAGAGTGGAAAAATATTGTATCCAGATCCCAATGTGAAATTTTTCCTTGATGCAGCCCACTGATCAACAAAATCCTATCCACAAATGCTGATGGAAACTGTTTCCACACACTACAATGTAACCACAGTGGAGCTTCATCACTAAATACCCCTTTAAAATATACATTTGCTGGTGAAGTATTGGTAAAAAGTTTTTGCTTTTAAAGAACTTTTCAAAGATTCATGTTTAGCTCATGCAAGATATTATCAAGTGGTCCAACTTTCTCTGAATATGTCGATCTTCTGCAGTAATGTAGAATCTTTGTCCCTTTGACTGTTCAACTGAAGGTGAAGCTTTTTGAATTGGCGCTTTGAAGCTTGAGGCCTTGTTGGGAAACTTGCCACTCTAATCCCCTTTTGATATTCATGTGAGCAGTTTGCTAGCATGACTGAAAGTGGAAGGACCTCCAGACATCTGTCTCATCATTCCTCAATTTTGATTTTTCTTTGTATTACAGGCAATAAAAGTGAGGCAACAAAACTCAGCAATTTGCACGCCCAAGCCAAGTTTTTTTTTTTTTTTTTTTTTTTTACCCTGCAGCAGCAATCTGAATTTTGAATACCTCCAGAGAGCTGCATCATTTTTGACTTGTATAAATCAGCTTTTAACTATTATATTATTATTCACTCTGTTGGGTTGCAGTAGTGCCTTGCAGCATTTGTTGTACTATTTTACTAGATTCCAGTATCTCCCACCACTTTCTAGATTTCACTCTGGAGGGACCCAGTGAGGTGCCTTATGGTTTTTCTCATGTAAGGGGGCTGTCGCCAACCATGCACGCACTTCCACAGAGTGCTGAGGTATTTATACGTGGTGCATTGTCTGTTGCATTATTCTCTGAAACGACAGGGGGCAGTATGCAGAACATACTACGTAAGGCAGGAAGTAGTCACAGCGAAGTAGTCACACAACAACCCTGCATATTTTTTCCAAACTTCATAGCAAAAACTTGGATTTTTGACCAGTGTGCAGATGCTATTTCATTCCAGGGGCCACATGTTGGTCCTTATAAAGTTTCACAGGTGAGTCAGAAAGATGTTTCTGTTGACATGCCAGCTTGGCAAGTCTACTCTCTTTTGAAGGTCCACCCCGTGTGCCACAGTTACAAAATCTAGGAAGTGCACAACCAAGTGCCACGATGTTGTGGAGGCCCCTCATGCCATGGCACAGAAGGCGTGAATGCATCATATGTGGCACGCACCCCCTCGAGCACTCATGACAACGGCAAGTATAAACCAAACTTTAAGCCTTTCTGGTCTGACAAAGGACTGAGAAAAAACTAAAAACTTTCCTCAGTACTTAAAATTTAAATTCTCAACCTTTTGTGGTTAATTTCCATTTATGTTTCTTATTGGATGATTCTTGTTGGCCACCACTGAAGACTCTGGGGTGCCGAAGCTGTTTCATCACGAAATGTTACAGGCACTGAGAGCTCCTCAGTAGAATCTACGACCATGTAACAAAACCAAAGCTGCTTTATCACCTGTGTTGGTGATGCTGCGTTATCACCCATAAAAGTGTTTCTGAAAAGTTTAGTTTTCAAATTGTTAATGGTTTGGTTTAACAGTTGAACAGCCACAATACCAATTACCAATTTATAGTTTTCCTTTCAAAAAAAATGTTTTTTTTTACTGTTTGTCAGAAAAAACAATTTTGAAAACATATTGCTTCTCAGCATCTTTTTTTTTTCTGCAAGTTGTGACATGATCTATAATGGTTAAATATGCATCAAAAATGCTTCAGTTGAAAGAAACAGGTAAGAATTTATCAATGTCAGTTCAACTATAAATATTCCAATAGGATAAGTAATCATCAATAAATTCACAAGGACTAATTTTCAGAGGATTTTCATTTATCGGTGTTTATGTTGTCCTGAACATTAAAAAGAGTGTTTTTTATAAATAGTGAATGTGGCTTTAACAGATGAATCTCACATATTTTTCTGGATCTTGGCTGTCCATGCATGTAAAAAATATGTAAATAATGAAATAAAAATGTACTTTTAAATCTTTGACTACTTGACAGCCTGCGTTATATATTAATGTGTGCATCCCTCAACTAACATTATCAATTACAGTCTCTGTCAGTGCAGCCCAATGACAGACTTATCTATCCTCCCCCACCCCCCCCANAAAAATAAAAAAAAAAAAATTAAAATCTCACTGCAAAAACTGTGGCAGGATGTGCAGTCATGTAGCTGTCCAACACATCTAATATAAATTACTGACATTAGCAATGCAAATGTTCACTGTGGATAAACTATTAAATATGACATTCCCCCCCTGACATCTTACAAGGCATTTGAGAGCTGAAAGATGAAATCATCTTGACAGTTTCTTACGGACTCTTGGGGTCAGAGAGAGAGAATATGCCAAAGTGAAGAGATTGCTTACTTGTCACTGTCCCATTTGACAAAAAACCATATGCATACAATACACTCCATATTGAAAACATGATTGACTCATGGTTGTGAGTTTCTCCTCATGCCTGTCAGCCCTGTCAAATAATGATTCCAGCAGGATATTGAGTCCTTAATGCCCCAAGGATACTGCATAACTAACTGACAGTACCTGTTCCCCAACTCCAAGACAGAAAAAAAGAGAGATTTGGGATTAGTGTTACCAGAGGCAAACAAGATATTACAAACTCAAGGCTTTTAGTAATTTGCTTGTTTTGCCAAGAATTTTATTTGAAAATCCTGATCAATCAAAAGCAAGACATAAGCTCCCAAATCTGGCAAATGTCTTGCTTGCCAATTATGCTATTTTACATAATTGGCTATTACATAATGTATACTGCAAACAGTAAAATAATTGGGGAAAAAGTTATCAGTCAAAACTTTCTGTATTAAGCCACAGGCAATATTAAACACCTTTCCGTTGTTGCCATGCATTAGTTTTCCATTGGTGGGAATCGTGGTATACACAGTTCAGTGTCAATATAGATGTTACTGCTCTACAGTTCTCATTGAAAAGCTGTTGAGTAGCAGTAAAAAGATTCTCTGACAAGACTATTCAAAAACACAAAATTGGATGATTTCTTCTGATCCTCGCAGAGAAATTAGGAGAACCCGATGCCTCAGCTAAGATATCCCATGCACAGCATTTCTCAATTACTATCAGCGTTATAATAGAGATGCGTCTCACCAGTGTGCTAACCCACCCACCTGAACGCTAATCTCTCTTCCCAGTCATTTCAGTCATTGTCATTCCTCGTCTTTGTTCAGATGAATCAAAATGGCTCAACAATGCAATGAATCAGATGGATTTGATGACAGTGAAGCTGCTAATGGCGAGAGTAAATCATCTGAGATTTACTGAACTGCTGCAAAGACAAAATGGGAATGCTTCAAACCGAATAAATCAAACCTTAATATTCATCGTGAGCCCATAACCATCTGCATCAGCTCTCTGAATTAAGTGAGTTAAAATACAGCCATAAATAAATTTCATCCAACTTGATGTTTCCTCTACATCTCAAATACATTTACCTGATCATGGTTAGCCTGTACACACTGGGCAGATAAAAGAAATTTGATTTGGTACACACCTATAACTAATAACGATTTATACTTTGCTACCTTCATGCTCTTCATAGTCTAAAAATATTTTTTTAGTGTGTTATGTTGCAGATGTTAACAACAACAACAATAAACTATTAACCTATTTTCGGTCACTAGGGGCCAGAAAAACTCCAAAATAATTTGACAGACACAAAGCCCTGTCAAAATATCACCTTTCCAAGTGTTGCTCGGTACCCTTTGACTGTGTTTTTTTCTCCATCAACTCCTGAGAAAAATAGTCTCTGCTTGCCAGATGTTCGATTTTCTTCACAAGCCATTTGTTAAAGGACCATACCGGTAATTGTGCATGTTTGAGCCCAATAATATACAACCCTATATATGGTACATTACTGACAGCCAATTCCCAAAATATAAACCCGCATTTTATTTTTTTCTGTTATTTTTACAAATCCCCTAATCTTTTAGAATCAAATGTTCAGGTGATACACCCACTTTAAAATTCAATATTTTTCCTTGTAACACTTTTGCATGATTGTAGAAGGACGCTCATTTTAATTTCCTGGTAAAAGCTGTCTTCCCCTGTGACTATATTCCCTGCCGGAGACATACATTGTCTTCCATGCAGCTCCATGTTGGATCAGTTAAAAAAGTTATGTCGTCAAAAAACCTAATATAGACATAATGCTAACTGTGATGGATTATGTATCTCAAGCATGTTATAAGTTGATTTTAAAAGTGTACTGGAATGAACTGAAGTCAATGAAAGTCTGGTAGGAAAAATTCTAAAATTTACTGCTAAAGTAGTATATTTTTAAGAAATGGTTGCTGGTAATATAATGTGTAAGTGGATGAAATATAATGGGCTCAAACATGCACAGTGGTCCTTTAACTGTCTCTCAGTCATTTGTGTTTGACAGGTTGTTTGCTAGAAACAGCTGCCTAGGGGGTTTGGTGAGAACCAGAGAGAGGCAACCATACAGCACATTTGTACACTCTAAAATCACAATTTAAGAGGATCAGAGCAGAGTTTACTTGCAGATTGGGTGATAATCTCTGTGGTTTCATCACTAGTGACCCTTTCACTTTACACAGAGTCATTAGTTAAAGAATGAATTCTGAGGAAGTAGTTTTACAAAACTGTAACATTTCATGTAGCTCTAGAAAGAGCCTGTTAATTCTGAGGCCAAATTATACTTTCTGTATCACAATAGCTTCAACAGTCTGTACGATATAATTTTTTTTTGGCTGCTCATGCCAGTGACTGTCTTTGCACCTCCAAAATTTTGTGACCAGATATCTATGCACTTATGCACGCTGACTGCACGTGCGCTGTAAAAGAAAAATGGATGCTCTGTTTGAGGAAAGGTTGTGGAAGGAGATCCATAATTACCTGCAGCCTTACAGCTCACCTGTAAGAGTACAGAAAATGTGTTTAAAGTCCTGAAGAGAATTTACCCGAGAAGAGATGAAAATGTGTTCAGGCTGAAGTTGAAGCCTCTGCAACACAGATGCACCCATAAGGGAAAAAGCAGCAATGCAGGAGTCTGTGTGTGTGTGTGTGTGTGTGTGTGTGTGTGGTCCCCTATTGTTTCTATGCTCTGCTGACTTTCTGGCTTCATTAAACACTGGGACACATTTTGATTTGTAAATGTAGGACATACACAACACATTTGACTATAACCAAGCCTTTACTATTACTTATGACTCTTAACAGTTCCAACTTCAAAAGTCTTGATCCACCTGAATTTAAGACTTCAAAGCAGCAATAATTCATGTTAACATTCATTGCCATAACTGTCTGCATCAATGTGTAGTCATTTTAGCATTACAAGTAATTTATTGGTCTGGGATGTTTAGAACTATTCTAACAACCAATAATCTGTGGATATAAGCATTGATTATTCTTAATGGTCCTGAAAATGGTATTCTTCCCTGATGCCATAAGGACACACCATCTTAAGCCATTCAGTTTGTTCCATTAACAAAAAGTGAATTAGGTTCAGTATCCTACGCTGCAGAGAGGACAGCTTTGAGGATGTAAACAATTCACAATGACCTTTTTCCTCTGTATAATCTATGTTCTGAGTGTTAATACTTTGATTAAAAGTCCCTCTACTTTGCTTACAAACTTTTACAATGCATAAGAGCTGAACTCATTTAATGTACTAAGTGATGTACTTGAATATTTTCTAATACAGTGTTGCTTCACAAAGTGACATGTCCTACCATTGTACTCATTATGCAAAATATACTGCATCACAATTAGTACTGTGGTGCTTGGTTATAAGTTATGCCAAAATATTTGCCAAGGTGAAAACAAGAGTCGTATCAATAACATGGGGTGGGGTGGGAGTGGGGGGCTGGCGACTTCATAAACAGACCTTTGTCTTATTGAAAACTTTCTTTGTGGACTTTTAAGATTTGTATTTAAGTACCTCTGGCCTACAGCCCTAGTGTCATGGCGAAGTTATTTGAAGGCGGTTTAATTGCGGGAGGATAGCACTGAAAGCCATGTTGATTAGATACGCGCAGCAAGTATGAGGCCTAGTGAGTGAGGGTCCAACTGGCCAATAAGAACAGAGCAGGCTTTTTAGGAGGAGACCTTAAAGAGACAATATAAAACAAATTGCATTCAGTGAGTGTTTTTGCATCTATTTCACAATAGATGTGAAACCCCAAAAAGAGAATTAAAAAACATGGATAACTGTATAATATGTCCCCTTTAAGAAATTTGAATTTTAATAAGTGAACAAATACCCATTTTTCCATTTTCCTTTCCTTACATCTGCAACATTGCACTGTAGGTGTGTAGCAGTCATTAAGGTTACGCTAAACAGTTTAGCTTGCACTTGCATGAAGTCAGGCAATGTTGAAGGGAAGACTCATCTTAAAGTCTGTATGCAGCAGATTACAGCTACCTATGGATCTCATGTAATTTGAGAATTCATCCCCTCGTCTGTTTGTGGGGATAAACAAACAGCCCTCTCAGTCCCAGGGATTATCTCTGCATAGCATTGAAATGTAATGCGTGTCCATGCTGAAAAGCTCGACAAGACACCTGAATTTCTGTCCAAAATATAATGATTTCAACTACGGCATCCATTATACTCTATCTGCAAGACGGAGAAAAAAGGTGAAAAGGTGTAGAAAAGCTGAGAAAGTGAATTCCTAAAAAATTAATATTACCTCAGGTAAAATATCTCTTCAAAGATTACAGAGACTAACAATTTCTACAGGATTAATTGCAAAGTGATGAATCTTGTTAGCAAGGAGGATGGCAAATATTTTATTATGCACATCTCGCTGGAATATTTATCCTGTCTGATTGGGGCTTTAGGTTGAGTTTTTAAGCAATTAAAAAAAAAAAAAAAAAAAAANAAAAAAAAAAAAAAAAAAAGCAATTAAAAAAAAAGCAATTAAAAAAAAAAAGTTGAAAAGAATTACAATAAACTCAGTTTTTACCAAAGGGAATTCTATTGCTTGTTTTGTTATTAGTGGCAGTAGAACATTCTGAGATAACAATCCCTCTTGAATTGAGGCTCTAAGTAAGTAAGTTTGGAATTTTTTTTTTTTATTTTTATTATTATTATTTTTTTTTTNTTTTTTTTTTTTTTTTTTTTTTTTTTCACAATTTTGCTCTTTGGGACTTTTGACTTTTTTCTCCCTTTAATGGCGGCACATACTGGGCTTCATGCTGTTCATGCTGTGACAGCTGAACTGTGCTGCTGCCTCCATAGTGACACAGGAGGAGGTGAGTACACATTTTGCTCTCAAACTGCTGATGCACAGCATGTTTTCAAGTCAGATTAGTGTTATCAAAAGTTCAATCGAAAGAAATTGGTGAAGTGGAAGATCAAAAGGATTAGACTCATATGATAACTTGTAATTACAGGACCTCCTTGGGTAAAACTGGCCCCATTAAAAGTGGAAAATGATTAAAGGACCATACCATGGTTTTTGCATGTTTGAGCCCAATGTATACAACCCACATTAATGTCACGTTACTGATAACCATTTCTGAAAACATAGTATTAGAGCCATCTTTTTTTCCTACCTTCTAGACAGTCATTTGTTTCAGTTCATTCCAGTACACTATAAAAATCAACTTGTAACGACTAGAAATATGCTTGAGATAATCAATCCATCACAGCAAACATGACATGTATTAAATTTTTTGTCAAAGTAATTAAAAACAACCTTCTACTGTTGCATGGGCATGTTAGCAGACAAACCATTAAATTTTAAGGTGGGTGTTTCACCTGAATATTTGATTTTAAAAGATTAGGGGATTTGGCAAAATAACAGAAAAACTAAAACACAGTTTTTTGTTTTGGAAAATGTTTGTCATTAAAATAACATTTATGTGGGACAAATTTATTGAGCTTAAACAAAACAACAGAATCACTGGTATGGTTCTTTGAGTACATTACCCAAAATGCTGTACTCAGTTACAAATTTGAAATACTAGTACCTTACTTGTAAAATTTACTGTACAACTTCTCTGATTGTAGCTGACAGTAACTTTGCAGGTTCAGATTTCACATTTAACATGACAACCACATAAAATATTGCCAATATCATTCTTTATTGCCATCTTTCTTTCTTTTCTCCTGTACCTTTCCCCTTGCTTCTTTCCTCTATCCTTCCTTCCTTCCTTCTACCCTATATTATTTATTTCTTTCTGTCTTTCTTTCCATCCTCAGCTAATCTGAAAACATGAAAAAAGCCAAAACTGGAGATATGAGGTTTTCACCTAAAGGTGACCAAAATCTACTCTTCTCTGCTATACTGAAATTATTCTTATTTTTGATATTTCAGGACACTTTATAGGTAATGTTAATTTAATTTTAATGTTGAATATAATCCATACAAATACATTTGTAATGGACTACATTTCTAGCATATCGACTCTAGAAAAGAGCTTATAAGTACTTCTTTCACCACTGTATCCCATCAGAATAATGCAAAACAAGTACAACACTTTTTGTCAGAAATATAGTTCTTTTTTTCTGGTTTGTAAACCTTTTCTGATGTCCCTGATGGCTCCCTGTCCCATGAAGACAATTTCAGATTTAGCCTCCTGTGCAGTCACTGTGTTTGTGCAGAAAACTTCCTGCTGTGATGGTATTATAAAGTTAAAAAAAACAAAAACAAAACAATGTTATTTTATGAACATCTCAAAGAAATCTCTGCAGTCAGCCTTCATCAGCTTTGAAACACTTGGATGTATTTCTAAAAAAAAAGAAAAAAAAACACTATCTACTTTTATAGTGTCGCAGCTGAACACCACAGAAAGCTGGTCACTTCTCTGTAAGTTGAGGGCCAGAAATCAATATCTATGGCAGGCTGCAAGAAATAAAGCAATGCTGCTAAATGACAGTATGACAACGGCCCTGTGAGCACACTGCCCGTCTCTCCACCTCACTAATGCAAGTCTCTGTGATATGATTTCTGCTTCAGGATGTCTCAAACCACACAGTGAAAATTTAGTATTAAATGCATAACAATGCCGAGAGTGACATAAATCTAATCCCACTTGTAAGAGAGAGATGGCGACTTATGCATGAATGCAGGAGCTGTCGGCAGGTGGCCGACTCACCCAGACTGACATCCCACACTTTCTAAATGAGGAAGAATGATTTTTTTCACTGGAGTCGGTACAAAGCTCAGAGGGCTCAGAGAGCTTTGCACCTCCTTGCTGACTGATTGTTATTATGAGTTCGCAGCAGAGATAAGTGTTGCTGTGACTCAGTTTTCTGATAAATTGTGAAGTGCAACAGTGTAAAAAATGACAGCTGTGAATAATCTAAGATATCAAAAAAAAAAAAACTGAAAGTGTACTGATCTAAGGTAGAATGATTTCTAATATTATTCTATTGCATCATTTAACTTAAGTATCCAACTTTTAAAATAGCATCATGCAAACATGTTCCCTCATATTTCCTCATTTGTATATCAATGAAGTTATTCATAGACACAGTCACACAAAAATTAAGACTTGTTTCAGTCTGGTGATAAATATCACCCGAATGGCTTTAAACTGGATTTGTCTTACATTTGGTTGTGCACACATATATTTAAGAAAAAAAAAAATCATAATTTTTTTCCTTTTAATTATTTTACTTTAATTAAAGGTTGTATTGTTGTTAATATTTTGAATAAAAGATCAAGAGGATAAACATTACAAACATTTTTTTCACAGCCCATTTTGCTTTTATTAATCAAGAGCCAATATTAGTGGAGAGCACTGTATACTGTACTCCTTGTCTATTAATGAGAGAAGTTTCAAACCTGCTATGACTACAATAAATTCTACTCTATTATTGGTTTCTGTATTCTTAACTTATAGGGTACAACGTGCTGCTTTAAAGAGGTTCACCGTTTCTTTCTGACAGTCACATATGAAGATGCATATAATTAATTGCAACAGAGACACCATGGTTGTGAGAGCATCCCAACTGTATTATTTATGTATGTAAGGGTACATTTCGCTAGTGTTGCTAAATGTAGAGATATTTTGGATGTAGCAGTTCATTATAAATGGAACATTCCCCGCCTGTGCATCAGTTTGACAATAGATTAGAGAGTTGTTTGTGATTTCTAGCACTGTGAGAAAATGGTTTATGGTCTCAAACTAATTGGACAATCCCAAGCTATAAGAATAATATATGAGAACTCTGAAAGTGAGAAATATTACCTGTAAATAAAAGGAGATTGCTGTATTGGCTATTTCACAGACGGTAACTGCAATTTGTCTTTTTGCATATTACAGCACTCTGGCAGTGTTGGTAGGAACTGCAGATTTAATATGAGCCATCCGCTGCCTCCCAGATGGATCCTCCACCCCCCACCCTGTTAGTCTGGGACTCTGAACTGTGAGATGCAATGACCTTTTTGGTTTTCCATCTGTCACTTCATTTTTAGATACGACCATGAGCAACATTTTCCTGGATCTATCTCCGTAAATGTTAAAGATACTGAACGTCAGAACCATTTTCATGCTACTGAGTCATCATCATCATCATCATCATCATCATCTCAATAACAAATTTTGTGGTTGTTGTACAATTTTGGCATATTTGTTACTGTACAGCAATTCCTTTAATGCACCTCTGGTCAAATTAAGAATCTTAGTTTGCCCGAACTGGATCCTTATCTGGCTCCAGATCAAACTGCACCAAGTAATGGTCTATCATGGGACATATATGCCAGAGTTTCGTCAGAATTGCTGTATTCCATAAAGAAACTGACAAAAATATTGAAAAACACCCTATGTTTCAAGGTTAGAGGACAATACTGTTGATATTGCACGTTTGAGCCCAGAAAGGAAGGAGGCGACAACTTAAATGACCATACTGCTGGTTTTGCATTTTAGTCCAGTATATACAACATGATGTAACACTTAGATGTTACATCACTGACAATATTTTGGGAAATATATCCAATTGGAGTGATAAATATTAGAATCATTTTCCTACCTTCCAGGCTGCCATTGGTTTCAGTTAATTCCAGTATACAATAAAAATCAACTTTTAGAGACTTGAAACACGCTTGAGATAAGTATCCATCACAGCTAACATGATGTCTTTTAAGTTTTTTATTTAAGTAACTTTATTTAACTGTCCAACACAAGACTGCATGAAGAGGATGGCTTTTACCGAGAAATTAAAAATGACTGTCCCTTCTACATTCAAACATTCGTGTTACCAGGTGAAACACAGAATTTTACGGTGGTATATCACCTGGATATTTGATTTGGAACGATGGGGGATTTGGCAAAATAAAAGGAAAACTAAAATACAGTTTTATGTTTTGGAAATTGGTTGTCAGTAACGTAATTAACGTGTGAGAGTTGTATTTATTGAGCTTAAACATACAAACATTGCAGGTATCGTCCTTTAAGAAATGATTTAAAAGATTCCTGGATCATCTATGGATCCAGATCTGTGCCAAAATTTAGTGTGTTCTTCTACTCTTATAAAACCTGTTCATAATATTTTGAGTAATCTTGCCAGCAAACTAACAAAGCAATCAACAGAAGGAGATGAGATCAGAACTTTGTTGACAGAGGTAATTATGTATTTTATAATGTGAACATTTACCCACTGTGTTCCTGGTTAATCTCACTGTCAATGGAATAATGTATGTTTAGTCTTTATATGTGGCTTTAATAAGGCATATACTGCATATGTTTGACAACTACCTAGTTCCAGATTTAATATCTTTACTTTATAACTTATTATTAAAACAGCACAATGACAACGAAGCATGAAACAGTTCAGTTATCTATATCATTCATGGGTCTATTGCTAATAAATCAACAAAACTCAACAGCAGAAGCCATCTTCAGTCCAGCAGCCTCTGCTAGATGACATCCACCGAACCAGACCAGAAACTTTCAAACTGTCTCCTTCAAGTTCACAGCAGGAGACTTCCAGGCTGCTGATGGCATCTAAATCCCAGACCCTCCGTTTAAACCCCATTCATAAAAAAAATACTTGGCTGACTTCGGCTTGGAGCTGTAAAGAGTTATCCTTCTTTTTCATGGCTGTATGAAATTACAGGATGCTGAAAATTTACAGACCAACTCCAAACATCCATTCCTTCAAAATACCACCACGTTATACTGATAGGATCTTTAAATTATACTCCAGATTTACCCCCNCCCCCCCCCCCAAAATAAAAGCTTCTTATTCTCTGAACTGAGAAAGAAAAATATTCACCTTTCCTGAATCAAAAAGTAAATCAGTCAAATCAGATTTTGACTTTTCATTCTCACACACACAATCTGTGCTGTGTTTCTCACATTATGATATCCAATCATATTTTTTTTTTCAAAGCAGACACACTGTATTTCAGTTAAGCATTTTCCTTCTTGATAAATGCAGGAGAAATTTAGCCATGACTTTTTTTTTCCTCCAGATTGCCGCACTGCACTTCTGCAGTGCTGCAGGAGAAAGTTGCAGTGTCTGCATTTAGAACAAGCTTCTTATCAATGTCGGTGAAGCAGTCACTGGCTCAGTGGTTTAGCCCAAACTCAAGACTCATTTATTTAAGGCAACTTGCATTAAATAAATGTGCCATGGTTTTAACAAAATCAGACATTTTCCCTTCATCCCTTTCTGGCTTAATAGAGCAGCACCGACAACGTTAACAAGGAGGAAGGAAAATAAGGTGATTAAAGGTTGTTAGAATCTGACAATTTTCTCCACTTACAGTGCCAAGAATAACTTAGCAGTATTTTTTGAATGTATGCATTAATTCTTTATCAGATATGATCTGATCTTCATCAAAGTCACTATAATAGGAAAAAAAAACCCTAACAAAACACATTCTGCATGAACAAAAGGATTGCACTTCTCAATCTTGTACAGAACACATTCTTTTAACATTCTAGTCCAGGCAGGTAAGAGTATGTGAACCTTGTCTTTAATATCTGGTAAAATGGTCTTTTTATGGCAATAACATTCACCAAATATGTATGTGGATGCTGATCAGATTTGCCCAACAGCTCATACCATATCATCTCTGTAAGACTAAGATCTGGCTTGGCCCATTACAAAACATCAGTTTCCTTCTTTTTTAGTTCACACTAGTGTCCATTTGCTTGTTTGCTTTGGGTCAGTGTCTTCAGAATCGTCCGTGACCTTGAAATTCTCCACCTAAAATATCTTGGTATAATTATTATCCATTATCCATTGTTCCATCAATGACTGAAAGCTGTCCAGGCCCCAAAGCAGCTCCAAACCATTATGTGCCGTCCATCAGGCTTCACAGGTGGGATGAGGTTTCAGTGTTGGTTTGCAGTGGCTTTTTTCATCCAAACACAGTGCTGTTCATTTCTGCCAAGTTCAAACTTCAAACTTTGTCTCATCTATCCACAGAACACTGTCCCAGAAGCCACGTGGAACATCCATGCGGTCTTTTGCTAAGTAAAAGCAACGAGCAGTGCTTTCCTTATATATCATCCTTCCATGACCATCATTTTTGTTCAGTGTTTGCTTAAAACTGAACATAATATAAACATATCATTTTTTTTATCTTTAAAGATAAACAGCTTGTGTTGTCTACTATTATGACTTTGGTAAAGATCAGATAACACTTGACGAGTAATTAATGCAGAAATTTGAAAGAAATTCGAAAGGGTTCACTAACATTTTGTACCCACTGGATTTATATATGAATATATTTACGCCAAAGTTCAAAGAAGAGCTTACAGGCAGATCTGATCTGTTTTCCCATTAGGTCACCCCCATTTGGTGGAATTGAGGCTGTCAAATGACATGGCAGGCTGTGTGTTTTCCATTGAGAAAGTAAAGGCTCACTAACAATGTGCCATAGTATCTCATTCATCTGTGAGTCAGGTCTCATGATGTCTTAAAATAAAATAAATAAATAAATTTAAAAAAAAAAAAAAACCTTCTCATATGGGTGATCATGACCCAAACAAAACTACTACTAAACTGTGTTGTTATGGAACCTTAATCAAAGTTTTAGTAGACAAAGCCTGTACATATACCTGTACCAAATTTGCTGAAGAAGCATTTAAACAACAGCTGTTATTAACACAATCTCAAATTAAAGTTTGATTCATAATAGTTTTAGAGATTTGACTGTCATTGGACTAAGGGAACAAATCACACAGACATCTGCATGAGCATCAGCTGATTCCTCTGGAATTAACAATTACATCTGGCGCGGTCTGAAAAGGCAGCTGGTTTGTTGAGACATGCAGGGGGGTGTAAAGCACAGTGAATGATTTTGCCCTTTAGCTAGATTTGCTGCTTTGAAATGAGTCTGACAGTCTGAAAGTTGCTAAATGAGGCCTCAAAGCCAGAATCATTAGATGTTAAAGACAAGTTCCCAGCAACACCACTTTTAAGACAGCTTTTGATAAGACCAAATGATGAGGAGATGTTGAGTACATGAGTACATCCAGTGATTTAAAAGCTTGCAGCTTCTCTTTCATGCACATGCTGTCTTTCTCTAGCAGACAGGTGTGTGTGTGTGTGGGGGGGAGGGGGGATGCTTGGCCACTTGGGTTAATCTCATAAACATCTGGAAGCACAGATCTCAAACCATGTTGATTGTGCTGGTGTCTATGGACCTCTGTTTTTTTTTTTTTTTTTTTTNTTTTTTTTTTTTTTTTTTGTTTTGTTTTTTTTTTTATAGCACACAGTTCTGCTGAGAAATATTCACTAAATACAAATCAACCAAACTGTGCAGGTAACATTAATTAGTGCACTAATTGCTACCCTTTCTTCTAACCCTGTTTATTTTAAGTATGAACAAATTGTGAAGAAAAAAATCCAGTCTCCAAGCTGGCATGGATGTATAAAGAGTGAACTAACAACCAAGATGACTCATGACTCAGAGGCGTCTTAGCTTAGCTTGTCATGGTAATTAAATCAGATCTGGTCAGAGCTGTGGATTTTAATGATATGTTTGGTGCCTTTGCCCAGAAAGCGGTGAGGAAAAGCAATATGATTTAAAGTGAAGGATCTCACTCTGTTACTGTGTTATTATCACTGCTTTTAATGAGTAGTGCAACAGTTTGTCATGTTCACTGGAATCCCTTTTGCCATGTTAACTACAACCCTCATTTGTCTATCAACATGTAACGTGAAGCATGTGGCAATAAAGTTGCAGAAAAGCCAATAAAAGTTAAGATAAATCTAATATTGTACTGTAATTCTTCCAGTATACTGAGCTATTACAAAATACTGAAAATGCCTGTAAGTTATCATGATACCATACCAGGGTGTCTTCTACCCCCAGCTGCACATGCATTGCCACCCACAGAAATTAAGCACTGCTAGACGTTCAAACTGAGACACTGACCATGACAAACTTGCTGTCTGCACACTAATATTCTTATTTCTTTAGATATGAGCTCACTACTATAAGTCTGTTCAAAGGAGACTCAGAGATCAGTTCTGCATTGCAGCCCTAGATGCATGAAAATCCTTCAGTTTTGCTCCACATTTGGGCCATTATGCGCCTGCAAACTTACAGTTAGTTTCAGACTCCTTGATTTAGCATTGATGATAGCGGAATTTGTCAAGTGTGAGAAGCTGTATGTAAATGAAGATGGTGATAAAGAAGCATGCCTCTGATCACAAGGCAAGGCAAATTTATTTCTATAGCACAATTCAAGCAGAGGCAATTCAAATTCACACAAACAAAATGCATTAAAACAACATTTAAAAGACATATTTATTTGAATTTGCAAGATGAGCCATTCTGGATTTTTTTTTTTTTTTTTTTTTTTNTTTTTTTTTTTTTTTTTTGCTTAGCTGTAAGTGTGTATCTGATTCAGTGTGTTTCAGATTCTGATAACTTTCTGTTGTCAGGTCATGGTAGCCACTTAGCCTTGCGCAACAACTTACCATAAATACTTAATAAAAAACAGTATTGAAATAATGGCCAGTGCTTGAAGTGGGTTGGTGGGACCTCTATGAAAAGGAAAAGGATTATCAAGGCCACATTTCTGTCACTACTAGATTATGGTGAGGTGATTTATAGACATGCTTCTGCTACCACTCTCAGATCTCTGGACTCAGTATATCATTCTGCTCTTAGATTTATCACAGGTGATAGGTATGGTACTCGTCACTGCATTTTATATCAAAAGGTTGGTTAGCCCTCTCTTGCAGAAAGACGTGAAAAAACATTGGTACCTATTTATTTATAAAACCATTATTGAAAGTTTACCATCTTACAAACTCATTTATAAGCAGGCTGTATCAGTGTATTCGAATATTCACAAATATCTTTTAAATTGTGAGCGTGTCTTGGGCAGGATAGGAGCGTTTTTTACCATGCTCCAAGCTGGTTTTGATTTATAGAGGGAAAACTGCGTGAAGCCGTACTTTTGCGTGGTTTTATAAATCTGAATATTTTTGTGCGTATGCCATTTCCCTGTTTTGAGCGTAGGTAAACTGTAGTATGGATTGCACACACTGTCTTATAAAAGAGGCCACAGGGATGAGCAACTTTGATGAGGACGAGGGCCAATAAAATTTCATTCTCAAGTCACATTAAATAAAACACAAATCACTGAACTCAGTACACATCTGTCAACAATGAGCTTTGAAAATAAGGAAAATGAACCTTTATAAAAGCTGCCTAGCAGTATGTTCACGCTGTTAAATGCTTCTCCCTTGTGGCGGCAGTTTTTTTTTTTTTGTTTTTTTTTCTGTCTGCATATATAGTTGTGGTATATGCCAAGATGGGCACAACCATTTTTTATATATATATATGCAATTTAATCTAGCAACAGACAGATAATACTGTATAAAGTGCATAGGTGAATGTGTGTGAGTGTGTGACCTTCACTNCTAGCAACAGACAGATAATACTGTATAAAGTGCATAGGTGAATGTGTGTGAGTGTGTGACCTTCACTGGCCCTCCTTGACCAACCTATTACACTTTAAAACTAACAATCAATTTCTATCAAGGAGGGCTAAACACCTCAACAACAACACAAAGACAAAAACACACAGACGAGCAGTGACAGTAATAATCAGTAATAACCAGTAATAACCAGTGTAGTGGTTTAATCTGTGAAACACCAAAGAGGCTAAAACCCCACGACACAACAGACCAGGACAAAAAAAACAACACATAAGCAAACAGTGACAGGCGGCAGTTTTTAAATGCAGATATGAACACGTCCATCGGCAGTGGAATACGCTACGAGGCTCTAGGTTTAGTTTCACATCACACCACTTCCTAAACAGCTGTTGACAGTTTGTCTCCAGGTGCAAGGGCCGATAACTTATTAACGGAAAACTAATGAGTGGTTTTGAGCACAGCACCATGTTCATCAGCCCCCCAGAGGATTTTAAAGGAATACTGACCAACTTTAATTTACTGTAACTAGCAGAGGGAAACTTTGGTAAGAAGCATGGAGATTGTAGCCTAAACTTAGAAATAATGGCCTGCCTCTAATAAATGACTACCTCAAATAAAGGCCTAGTTCTCTCTGGAGTTGAAGTAAATAAAGGCTCTGGCCACTGTTTGACCATTTATGATATAACTTTATAGCAGATCTCTAAACACAAGCTGTAGTAACAAAGTCATTCTATGCACATTCTGTCCAAAAAGATATTTTGCACATTACATGGAAGGTAAAGTAAGATGGATGAGCCATGAGGCCATGTACTTTGAGGCAGTGGCCACCTAAAGGTTAGAGAAGCGAGCATGTGACCAAAAGATTGCCGTTCAATCTTCATTATTACCACTGAAGTGCCCTTGAGCAAGTTATCTAATCCCCATTTCCTCCAGTGAAGCTGCCAGCCGAGAAGCACTGGGCAGCTTCCAGGTGTGAACGTGTGTGTGTGTGTGTGTGTGTGTGTGTGCGTGCACATAGAGCATTCCTGCAAAAGACCATCCAATGCTCAGTGAACTTCCTCTGGATAAATAAAGGTTCAACTGAAAATACTGTAAGTAAGTGAAGCTAAAGACAAAGTGTCATAACACACAATTCTGTTATTCCATCTTGGTTATATTCGCACAATTACTACACACACTATAGAAGGTGATCACAAACAGAAATGTTCAGGTTCCAGGTTTAACTGAATGTTTTGTAGGCTGTTTACCAATGATAATGATATAATGATAATTATTTGACTTTTTTCACACTTGCCACCTGTTCAGGTGAATTTACGCACAAATTATTGCACTATCAATGACATAAAAATACCGATGATAGCATTTTCTTGCACTTTATTCCATCATTGCAATAACCTTAGACCTGCTTCATTTAAGCACAGCATTACCGCTCTTTAAAAGGTGTCTAGGCAGCATTGCTCTTGCGTAACAAGCCGGGTTTGCTGTCTCTGGCATGTGACTGCGATCGATCAGGCTGTCCATCAACTGTCTGCTCAGTGCAAAAATTCACATCCCATACAATCTCCCCTTCTCACCCCATTTCACTAAAGATCCCATTCCTCTCAGTGCACTTCTGGTCTTAATGCATGTCAGTGATCCTATGTGTGAAACTAATTTTGATAAAGCCTTCGTGCTGTTGAGAGTCACTTTTGTGTGAATCCAGCAGTGGCTGCAATCAGTTGTGGAGTAATACGCTATAGGAGCGAGGAAGCCATTTATTCTTCAAGGCATTAAGGCAAAGCAGCTCACCATGTACAGAACCTTTTAAAACTAAAAACATGATTTTAAAATTTTAAAGTTTTCTTTTTAGACAAAAAGAAAATTCAGGCATTTAAAGCCCAAATATTAAAGAATTCCATTAAGGGAAGGCTACTTTGGATTTACAGTGCTGAAGTCATTTAGTATCTCTCTTCTTTCTATTTGCCTGCACACACACATTTTACTGTAGCCGTGTTTCAGTTATATAATGCTGTGTAAAGCACTTTAATTGACAAAAAAAAAAAAAAAAAAAAAAAAAAAAACAACTAATAGAAATAATTCAAAAAATTCAAACAGATTGTAATGATTTGTTGTTTTTGTTTGCCTTTTATTATTTATATGAAGCTTCAGTCCCCTGCCAATGTCAATTTCTTGTTGTTTTCAGGCGCAGGTATATCACATAGAGATTTCCCTGCATGCATGATTGTTCTGCCATTTAATCAGAAATTACATCAGGAAGAAGACAATGACAGGAAGCCATTTCAGACTGACAACATCAGCGCCAGCAGCAAGAAGCTGAATAAGAGTCAAAGCTTGTCTATTACAGTGCTCAGTGAGAACCTGATGAATCCCAGCAGGATCCAAGTCAGTCTGTAAATCACTTTCCCTCAAAAACACTCATAATAAGTGCTGAAAGCAAATCATTGATAATGACTTTACATTGAGCTGCAGCCATAAAGCTCCCCTGTTGACACCACAACACAATTCAGAGTGATGTGCAACGTAAAAGCACAATTTAAAAATGTACTGCAGAGGCTCAAGTAAAGGGTTCAGTTAAAGGACCATACTGGCGATTGTGCATGTTTGAGCCCAATATATACAACTCACATACATGGTACATTACTGACAACCAATTTCCGAAACGTAAAGCCATATTTTAATTTTGCTGTTATTCTTTCAAATCTCCAATCTTTCAAAATCAAAGGTTCAGGTGATACACGCACCTTAAAATTCAATGTTTTACCTACTAACAGTTATGCAGGATCATAGAAGGGATGGTCATTTTCATTTCTCGGTAAAATCTGTCTTCTCCAGAGATTATATTCCCTGGCAGAGACATTGTCTTCCATGCAGCTCCATGTTGGATCAGTTAAATAAAGTTTCTTCGACAAAAAACCTAATAGACACTCTGCTTGCTGTACGTATCTCAAGTGTGTTTCAAGTCTCTACAAGTTGATTTTAATAGTGTACTGGAATGAACTTAAACCAATTGCAGTCTGGAAGGTAGGAAAGACATTCTTAAATTTACCACTAAGGTCATATATTTTGGGAAATGGTTGTCAGTAAGATGTAACATGTATGTGGATTATATATATATTGGGCTAAAACTTGCATGATCACCAGTATGGTCCTTTAACTTTAAAGACAGTGCAAATGCATTATTCTTTTCACTTGATTCAAACAGTTTGCACAACCAATCACAGCTAATATTTTCTTTGTTAAAAAAAAAAAAAAAAAAAANAAAAAAAAAAAAAAAAAAAGCAAAAATATAGTACATAAGGACGTTACTGGTTGAGTTGGTTGACATACAGTAATTACCAGTACATTACTGGCAAAATTAAGTGGTCTTCTCGGTCATAATGTATTTTATCTTGCATCCTAAATATAAAGGGATGTTGACCAATGCAATAACTTATGATGTTGGGGCATAAGGTGGTGTTTTTAAGAGTAAATATACAGTATATAATGAAAAAGAGACAATAAGCAATCCCAAAACATAAGATAGGCTGAAATTAACAAATTAAAACCACATTCCCACAGCAAGCTGTAGTATTCCCCAAACAAAGCATACAGGCTTTTCCAACTTCAGTAAAGCTCCTAAACTAGAAGATACCATTTGTACAAGTAAACATAGGGGTGAGATAAGAAAAATAACAAAGCAATAGCAAATGAATAGAAAAAAGTCATTAGTTTTTGTATACCAGTAAATGTTAAGATTTTAAGTATGCGCAGGAACAAAAACATACACACAGGCACCAATGTTAATCAAATTCATCAAGAGCAGTTTTCCACTCCTTTAACCACTGGACAGTGTGTGATAACAGCTCAGAGGATGTAATGATAATGACACACATCAGTTTTTAATCTACCAATTGAAGCGCAAATGACCTGCAACTGCACTTCAACGGAAAAAAAAAAAAAAAAAGATCATTTACAAAATCATAATTTTTTGGAACACAAACTAAACTAAAAAATTTAAATAAACCTTGCTTTATTTTTTGGCACTAATTAAAGTAAGCGATTAAATGGTTACAAAAATGGCTTGAAATCAATGATTAGACTATATATATATATATAGATAGATAGATAGATAGATAGATAGATAGATAGATAGATAGATAGATAGATAGATTTGGATTTGCTGTATGGTGGACTGATAAAGATACTGTACAGTTGCAACATAATGCTTTTAATCCTGAATATATCAGCTAGTGGTCTTCACCATTACGTGATCATTTCATTAAAATACTTCCTGTCCTTCAGCAAAGTTGAGCCCGACAGTACCACCTAACTGTCAAGAGTATGATACTCCTGAAACATGTCTGACCTTTGGGTTTTTTCAAAAGATTTTTTTTTCTATAACTTACAGTACACAGTTACAGATGTGGGAGAATAAATCTCATGATTCCCTGCATGGAGCCACAGCTTAAATGTCAGGGCTTCACAGATGTCAGGGAAGTTCCCAGACTACAATTGACCACAGATGACCCCTCTGTATCTGATTATAAAGGCCTTCAAATCTAAAGAGGCTCTTTTCCAAGATAGATCAGGAACAGAAAAAAAGGGCAAGCTTCAAAATGTCAGCAATACAGGACTCATATGATATGAGAGCTACGAGTCTATTGAAGGTGCTTTTGTTTTTGAGGCTCTCTAAATTACAGTTCAGGTCAAGCTGTTGGCATTGCTACATGCCAGCTCTTTATTTTGGCAAGATGGCTGTTTACATCATTGATTGGCTTATGGTAATGAGGTTTAGCAGGAGGTTTGGGATCACAAAATGTAGTTTAAAAAATATACACACTAAAGCTTGTACAGAATGTTTTATTGCTACTGAGCAACATTAGAACACGGATCATTTCCGCTCTTTGCTTCTTTGTCAGTCTCTTGATACTTGTTGATTGCTAATCAGGTTGCTGGGTTGCTGTTTAAGGGTAAAGGCATTCTAATTGGTCATTACAAAGTCAAATCATGGCCTCCTTTATGGGTCATTTAGTCAATTAAAGAGATCTGTTCCACAGCATTGCTAACGTTCAATCCCCTGCTGTGAAAATCACTTGATTGATAGAAATACATCCCTACGTTTACATCCGCTTGTCCCCTACAGAGTGAAGCATGCAAGCGCAAAGCCAGCATATAACAATTATGATGTTTTCAACATTTTTAACTGCATATTGAGCAAAAATAAGCACTAAGATTATGTTCTCTGTGTATTATAACCAATTTTCCAGTGGATTCCTGTGATGGCACCCATGCTGCCAATAATGGCACCCTAATATGTTACCATAATATGTAACCATAAAATATTCTCTTTCTGAGAACATTTTCTACGTATTGCTAATTTTCAATTTGTTGAGGTTTTTTCTTTTCTTTTTGTACTTCTTTCTTTTAGAGCGACTATTTCATGTCTGTCCAGGGACTACAGATGAAAAATAGCCTTTTGGCTAATTCTGGCATATTTACAGGAATGTTTATTAATGTGCATTGTCCTTGCCAAATAAACCAATAAATACATAAAATAAATAATAGAGGTTCACTGGAGCAGTGTGGAGCAGTGGTTCTCAAACTGTAGCATGTGCCACTAGTGGGATTTGAAGCAACCACCTAGAAGTATGCCAGATGACTCTGGAAATTTCAGCTGAAATCTGTGGAAGTTATGCTATTGCGACAACATATTTACCAATAAAATGGTGTTTATTAAGATATATATATGAACTTTACATTACATTTTCTATGTGGGTGCAACTTTTTTTTAGGCATACTGCAAACTTCTCACACATGCATGGATCAGGTTTTTCCTGTGATTTTTCTTAAGAGTTGATGGCTTGTTGGTAAGATGGTACTTAGATCTATTGGTTTTCTCATCTTGTACCTAGCTGAAAATTTTGAGAACAGCTATCGTGCATTGCCATTTATAGTGACTAAATATAATACGGATAATGATGACTATATACATATAAATTGGGCACCCCCCCNCCCCCCCCCCCCACACACACACAAAAACATAAACAAAAACAAGAAACAAACAAAAAATTTAAAAAAAAGATACATGACATACCTACAAACAACTTAGAATCAACTCAGTAAACCAAACTAAACATTTAAGAAACAACTGGTTATTTGCATCATTAGTGTATAATGTGGTCAGACAGCTCATTCTGCAATGCAGCTAATGTTCCCAAATAAAAAAAACAAATCTACAAAATTATGCATGATGGCCAACCAGTAGTATTGAAAGGCAGTCAGCCATTCATAGCAACTATTGTCTGAGAGCCGAGGACTTTATTATGGCTACAAGAAGATATGATGATCATTGCACAGACCTCTGTACAATCTCATTTTTTACTGCTTGGCCTGCCTGCAAAATGCAGGGGAAGTGTACTTTCTGTTATAAACACACAGAAAATTGCAACACATGGTTCAAAAAGTATGCCTGTGATGTACATGTACACAATAGTTCATTTAGACATAAAATAAAAGCACAGAATCTCTGGGTACATTTAAACAACTACATGCCAAATTAAAGTTTACAACACACAGGAAATATGTCACAAAGAAAATATATTTGATATTTTTATGTTTTGGAACATTTGAATACTCATGCCTGATAAACCTTGTGAACACCAGCGGGTTTTTCTGTCATGTACCTTTCCTAAAACTGTGTTCACAGCAAAATGATGTTATCATATAACTGCTTAGTTCTTGATGCCAAAGCTGAAGTTAGTCAACACTGGTCTGAAACTAATATGCACATCTGGTGAAAATCAGTTTTCCACTCAAGTGAGCAATATGGCAGTTTTCAATATCCCTTCACCGTCATTTCTCGTGATTCAAGTAATTTCATATAGCTGCATGATCTCCCAGCAGGTCACTGCACAAACCAAAGCAGTCACTGTGACCACAGCATGCCTTTATGGGCCATTAGGAGTTTAGATAATCTATCACATAATTTCATTTTTTTTTTTTTAAAGCCACATAACGTGAGAAGAATGCTTCACAGCCATTTGAAAGTGCATTTGATTTTTTTTTTTTTCCATTCTTATTAAAGTTGTGTGGGCTGTGCCTTATGCCAAATGTAAATTACCTAAAAACTAAATAAAAGCATCAGCTCAGTGAATATCATGGAATCCAGACTAAGAAGATATTACCACTGAAGACTGCTGTTTTTATCTAGCTTAGCAACATCCAAAGAGGTCATAGGTAACATAGGTAATCTATGTTGTTTGGTCATGTTTTCTTTCAGGCCCCCTAGTGGTACTTACGGTACGGTCTAATTATTGTACACACGCCAGATATTATAATCAATAAAGTAATCCAAGCACTCAATAATCAAACNAATTATTGTACACACGCCAGATATTATAATCAATAAAGTAATCCAAGCACTCAATAATCAAACCCTAACCTCATAATGATCAGCACTGTGCTAAAAGCACACGTAAAAATCCACAAGTTTATGCATGTTGTGGTTTTTGTGTAATTAATATAAGTATGTGCCGGTAGCGCTGTTGCTTATACTAACAGGAAATCCATCTCGTTACAAACAATAGCCATTTAAAACATTTAAAAATTGTTTGAACATGCTAATTCACACACTGAAAAATCATTTACTAATATTTCAATAACAGCAAACAGTGAAAACCACAAATAAAGTCCAATAATGCATTTACGAGTCTGCTCACGGTATAGTAAACAGACAGGTGCATGTAATTACCCATCGAAATATAACATTCGTCTCAGCCATAACACCGCTAAAATATGAAATAAATTTGCAATCTTACCGTCATTTTGAAGCTGAGAGTGTTCTAAAATAGAATCCGATATTGAATTTGTCTCCATTATTCCATTTCAGTTAAAATCCCATCACATCCGCATGTAGTTCCGTTGTGTGCCAAGCTCGTGCGTAAAAGTACCCAATCATTACGCACGGATTTAGCTTCGTCCCGCCTTAACTGATTTGATTAACATGTATTCCATCCAATAGAAGACATTATAAGCTTAAAAAACGATGCATAACATGCCCCAATGCAGTTAGGTTTCACTTCACAAGGGCCAGTGGCAAATGTAGTTTTTTGGGCACATGTGACGCAAACCCATATTTTTTTTTTTTTTTTTTTTTTTTACATAATCCATTTTTCTTCATATTTTTTTTTTAGTTATTTACAAAATACTTGTAATTACCTCCCATAAGTTATCTGTTCAAAGAAGTTTATTATGTATTTAAATATTACAATGCACATTTTAGCCATTTTGGAGAGGTTTGGCACACCTGAGTTCATTATTTATCCAAATATGACACTGCACATTTTTGGACAGTTTGGCACACCTAAGGCCTAGGGATACTGTGCAGAAAATGCTTTATAAAACCTCTTTACTTTCAGCTATCAAGCTCAATTTTGGTACATGTGAAAAGGAATTTTTGCATGACACAACTGTGCACTTTAAAGAGTTTTATTACGCATTTTGAAGAATATTGATGTAAAACTAAAATATTTCGTGTTCGATTTTTTAAAACTTGGATTTCTTTTACTTGTATTTTCATTTAGATTAATACATTTTGTGATTAAAGATTTTAAATCTAATGGAACAACTGTCTTCTGTAAGTGTAAGGCCTTGCAATGTTTCTATAATGTGTATATGGAGAGTTAAAAGCATAAAAACAAGCAAATAATCTAGGCGAACATTGACAGTTACTGCATCAATACAGTAGATCATATCCTCTTACTTAAAATAAGACCTAATGGTTTGGTAAGGCAGCCATCAAAAACTTGACATTAACTTTTCACTTTTCATTCCAAAGACAACATCTTGTGGGATTCCCCAAGGTAGCATCTTAGGGCTATTATTCTTTTCATTTTACAATAAGTGTCATGTGATGTTTATATTGACAATGCTGTATTGTTAGTGTAACTAACAAGTCTAGAACATACAGTATGTTCAGCGCCGATGGAAAAGATATTGGCCCAGATTCATAAAATGCTAGTGCATGATTTACCGTATCGCAATGCGCAAATATCATAGCACAACCATGTTCCTTCATTCATAAAGAAACTGTTACCAACATATTTTAGCATTTGCCTTGAAAGAGGATTTACTGTGATATTTCTTATTTGCATGTCACAGTAGCTATTCATAAAACAAACCGACTCGCAAAAATTAAGACCTGCTGGTGGTAAATTTCAACGGTATGAAATCTGGGCGACATTTAAAACAGTATTCGCCTCACATATCAGTGGTCAATAACTTTGATAGATAAACTCACTCAGCTGATCAGTCAGTTTTTAAATGATGAGTTTTGATCCGATCTTACATTCTTGTGGTGCTCTGTTCATTCATAATCTCACCTGCTGCGCTGCGCACGTTTGAGTTCCTCACCTCTTCCACCCCCTACAGTGCGATTACACTATAGAGGTTAATATGCACATTAGCTGTTATTTTTGTGTCATTCTCTTAAAATGAGGAGCTCTAACACAATGTATATTTATTTTGCCCATTTATCACTTTAAAACCACATTAACCAAGATAAATGGTGGCTGATAAATATGCAGCAGCTCATTAACATGCTAATCTTCATTGGCTTTTACCTGTCACACCTCACCACAACGCCACCTTCATGTGACAGTGTTGTGCTGAGTATCATAGAAGTTTTATGAACGAGCTTCAATTATCACGGTGCACATTTAGGACAACACTACACTCTTAGCGCCATTTTTTTTTTGTTTTGTTTTGTTTTATATATATATACGTATACATATATGTATATATATATATATATGTATATATACGTATATATATGTATATATACGTATACGTATATATATGTATATATACGTATATATATGTATATGTATGTATATATTGTCGTTTGGTTGCCAGATAATATGCTTTACCTTCATTTAGGGAAACTTAGGGAGACTTTTTTTCTTTTTTTTTTTTTTTTNCAGAAAATAAGAAAATGTCCAGAATTTTCAAAAGAAAAAAAAAAAGTAGACCAAACTGTAACTTTTAATCATTTGAAATTTGTCTTAATAACATTTGCTTTAAGCATTAAATGGCATAGCCTGCCCTGAAAACGTATCAATTTAAAGATCACATTCATGGCCAAAAGGAGGATTCTTAATAGAGCTGTCCTTAGAAGACCTCTGTGGAAATAAACTTTCTTTATCATCTTTTTATCCTCTGTAATTTTGCTGATATCTTTCTGCTCATTTTGTTGGTGTCTTGGCCAGCTTTCACTTGCAAAACCAATTTTTATCTCAGTGAGGCTAACCTGGATATATAAAGGTTGAGGACTCGTATCTGTCTGTCCATGGCATTGTGACGGAGGCTCTGTCTTTGTTTGCAGTTGGATTTACTGAGGAGCATTCTGTGTATCTGATTGCCAAAAGTCAATTAAGTGACCAGTGCTGCTGGATTTAATTTGTCACAGTATTGGTCCAGAGGGATTTCATTTGACATTTTTATTCATCCTATTTCCATGTAACTGACAGGCAGACAAGCCACTCTGCTGCTGTGACACAAATAACATTAATGAAAACATCCAACCTATTACACTATAACACTGTTAGAAACTGTCGCAAATGCATGTTGCATTTATGGACCCATTTTGTTTTGATGTTATTTGGTGGTGTATTTTGTTTATGAGCCATATAGCAGATAATTTGGTGTCATAAACTATGCAGCTACAATGGCATTTCCACCAGTTTTCAGCTGTCTAACGTATCAGAGGTAAATGTCAACTTTTGGTGTCAGCTCCTCAGAATCAAAGAGTAAGCACTTTTATTTTGAGCCGCTATTTTATAGCAAATTCAGTGGTCATATAAGCTGAAATTTACTGTTGAAGAGATTCATTTCATAACCAATACAGGCCACAATAATAATGATCAAAGACAAACTTTAATTTTAAACTTTAACCTAGCAGGTTAAATGACAATATTTATGTGTGCATATTATTGAAAACAGCAAACTCTCACCCAGTCCATCATGACGTTCTGGTACACACAGGAAGTCATTAAGCCTCTGGAATCTTAAAATCAATTTTTCAATTTTCATCGAACCTGGCTTTTATTTGCCATCTACATTGGCAATAAGGACTTAGTGAGCCCTTTGGAAGTTCTTGAATTTCTCTGCTGATATTTCATTGAACATAATCCAGACTGATGAACCTGTTTAATACCAGGTACAATCTACTTTAGCATCAGTACCCTCTACCGAAACTTATTTTAGTTTAGACCCATTCCTCCCTTCAGAAATTGCTTCACTTCATCAATTTTTGTGGGATTTCTTGCATGAATGCTTCTCTTCAAATCGTGACACAATGTACAGTGTCTACAAACAATGTCATACATTAAATTACAAAGAAAACATTAATTCTCTGCTTTGGAGCTCTGCATTTTAAGAGACTGACACAACTATAAGAGAGACGAGAGATCCATACACCTGGAGTCCAGCACACAGGACGTGTGTGTGTGTGTGTGTGTGTGAGAGAGAGAGAGAGAGAGAGAGAGAGACAGAGAGAGAGAGAGATGCAGAGTGCAGTGTATGAGGCTTGAGAAAGGGTATAGTGCCACTAGAATGTGCATAAGATCAGATCAAAACTCACCATTTAAATAAACTGAGCAAAATTAAATATAAAATGTCTTTATCATTGACACATGAGGCAAATACAGTTTAAAATGTCACCAAGAACTGCTGCTAAACAAGTTTTAATTTTTGCATGATGGTGAGTTTTATGAATCACTTTCCTGACATGTAAATAAGGAAATACTGTAGTAAGGCTAAAATATGCTGCTAACAGACATTTATGAATGAGGGTGCATGGTTGTGTGACGATATTTGCCCTCATCATATGTTAAATCTGGCATTGTATTTTATTAATTCCATCATTCTGTTGTAGATTTACTTGTGTGTTTTGGGTCATTGCCTTTTGGCTTCATCCAACTTTTTTAAAGGTTCAATTGATGGACCACTACCCTGACATTTTCCTGTAAAATTTCTTGATGAATTTGGAATTCATTATAGCCTCAGTGTCTGCAAACTGTCCAGGCCCTGAAGCAGCAAAGCAGCCTAAAGCCTTGATGTTCCCTCCACCAAGCTTTGCTGCTGGGATGCCTCCAGTGCTTCTAAACATAATGTTGTGCATTTCTGCCAAAATGTTTTACAGAACATTTTTCCAGAAGCCTTATGGAACGTCAAGGTGGTCTTTTGCAAACTTGAGGCATGCAGAAATGTTTTTTTTTTTTTTTTTTTTTTTTAAGTGGTTCCCTTCCAAACCACCAACTCTATGAACATCATTTTTATGCAGTGACACATAAAGCACGACATCAGCAAGTTTTGAATATTTTCTGCACAAATTAAAAAAAAATAAAAAATAAAAAAAATAAAAATCCAAAAGTTAACTTTTCTGGAAAATATTCTGATGTGCTGTATTTCTATGGAATTTTTAACAATTTCTATTCTGTAAACAATAAATGAGCCCTTAAAACCTTCTAGGTGACAAATAAATGACAAATGAATGAAAGTGAATGAAAAGCAAAAATCAAAAAATATTTTAAGAGTCCAGAGGAGTAAATGAAAGGGAAATAAAATATGAAGCAGGTCGAGAGAAAGTGGACAGTTTACATCACCAGTAAATTATAATGAATTAATCCTTTGTGATTAAATAAATCCCCACTGAAAGCAGATTGAGAACAAATTAAAAGCAAAATAAGATTTTGCATGAGCTGAGATTTAAATCAACTTTAAAATAATAATATGAGGACTCACCTCTTGTTGTAAATCCTTGATGATCTTGGTTTTTTTCTCCATCTCCACTTTTAGAAACTTGATCTGAGAACAGAAAAGACAACAACAACAAAAAAAAAAAAAAAAAAAANAAAAAAAAAAAAAAAAAAAATCAAGAATGTTCCAGTATTAATGCTTTATAATAAAAACCTGAAGAGGTAAAACAAAAACCAATAACTGAAGAATCTGGGAGAAAATGTGATTTTAGAAATACCACATGAAGTTAAAATATTCAACAATTTAACAGTTTATTGATTTTTTTTCTTTACTAAAAGGACATACCAGTGATTTTGCATGCTTAAATACAATAAATACATGCATACACATTACTTTACTGACAACCAATTTCCAAAACATAAAACCAGATTCTAAGTTTTCTGTTACTTTGCCAAATCCCCTAATCTTTCAAAGACAAATGTTCAGGTGATAACAACAACTTTAAAATTCAAAGTTTCTCCTGCTAACACTTCATCCAAATGTAGAAGGCACAGTCTTTATAATTTTTCTGTAAAAGCCATCTTTTTTCTGGGACTATATTCCCTGGTGGAGACGTGCTTTCTCTTCCATATAGTTCCATGTTAGATCAGTTCGATAAAGTTACTTTGACAAAAAACAAACCAAAAAAAAAAAAAAAAAACTTAATAGTCATAGTGTTCGCTGTAATGCATTTAGGAAATGGTTGACAGCTGTGTAATGTGCGTATGCTGGTTGTATACTGTATATTGGGCTTAAACATGCAAAATCGCCAGTATTGTCCTTTAATTACTTTGGTGCAATTGCTGTGAATCCAGTCTAATATGTGATTTGTTCCTTTTAACCAATTTTTATTGCCAAGTACTGCAGACTAGAGACTGAAGCCTTTTCCATGGTTACAGCAATTCACTGTCCTCAGTGTAACATTACAGATGCTGTATTATATTTTACACTTAAGGGCACTGCCACAAATGAATGTACGACTGACAAGAGCACAAAACATTCATTTCATTAGCTAAATTCAAAGTCACTTTTCTGTTTTATTAATTTTTCAGTAAGGCACCCTTGGGAGCCGTAAACTAGACCTCACCCATTAACTCACATCCCCCAGCAGGGCCTGATAACAGCAAAGTTCACATTTGAGCCTTTCAATCACTGCCACCGCCCTGAGGAATGGTTAAAAAATGAGTTAAAAAAAATAAAGAAATAAAATAAAATAAAGTGGTTTTAACGTTGGGGTTTTTAATCGATGTCACACAGCAAGAAAGGAGTAAATAATCTGCCTTTATGCAGTAGAAGCTCAGCGTGCTGATACCAACATAACACAAACTGTCAGCATTTAATTCATTGTGAGCAATGTTGGTAGACCAGTGCTATATCAAAGTTCAAAATTTACATGAACATACCTTCATCCTTTAATAGTTTGCTTTGGTAAAGCACATGCTGAGTTTCAGTATCTCATTGAAAATGTACTATCAGTTAGTATAATTATAAGTATCATCGAGCCATCCCTACCACTCGGCTAAACTAAAGTAGACGTTCTAATCATTTGGTAAAGGCTTAAAATAACTTGTAAGATAGAGCGATAAAAACATTATTATTGTGTGAAGGGACTAAGAAATGCAAATAAATATATACTTTTTTTTCATTGCATTTTTCTTCATTAACAGGACAAACTGGCAGAAGCACATGGACAATATAGTATTATTTTACTATACAGTAAAATTTAAGAACACATTTTCATTTTTTACTGGCTCACCCATCAGATCTTAAATAATTTACCTCAGATAAAAATGCTGCCCTACATTATAATCCTCTGGTGTCTTACAAAATAATTTAATATAACATTTCAAGAAATGTTTCACCATGACTGTTTGATTGCACCATGTCCAATCCAACTGAGGCACTATTCCTGCACTTTGACTGCCGGCTATCTGCTGTGTGCCTGATTTAATAGCCCATATGCTTACTGTATCACAGTGATATCATTGTTTATCAGAATCCTGCCATCATGAGCTCAGCATGTTGTGGTTGAACAGGTCTCCTCATGACTTGTTTATAGCAGTCATGCAGGGGCTCAAATACAAGCTGCAGCTTGCAAACTGCTGCCATAGGTTAAAGACTGAATTCAGTGTATGAGAGATAGTTCAAGGTTTCTTTTTTTCTTTCCATTTTTATTCTCAAAAGATGGGTGTAAAGCACTGTGCGTCCTTGAGAGAGGTCATGTAGATAATCCTGAGGACAAAGAGGAAAAGATTCATGGTCTTGCACACTTTATACCAGGTAGTTACCCCAAGGAGCTGTAAACCAGACCTCACCGGTTGACTCAGATCCCCAAGCAGGCCATGATAACATCAAAGTTCATGTTTGAGTCAGTCACTGCCGCTGCCTTCGGGAATGCTTGAAAAACACATCTTGCTGCAAATGTTTGGCTTTTTCATTGAGGCGAAGGTGTAAAGAAGGAGGAGGAAAATGAAAACAGCTTCTACGCTGTTACAGGTTGAACTTCAAAAATTAATTTTTGACACGTGGATAGAAGAGCAAAACAAACGAAAATAAAATAAAATGACTGCTATGCCATCCTGGCATATTCTAAGATGATAACGTTATTATTATGGTTAACTTCTTTGCAAAGAAGTGCATATATCCAGCCATTCAACAGACATGGAGCAACATTAGCAACCCACTTATGTTTCTTATGAATGCATGTCAGGATTAGTCAAATATTCACTCTCATTTTGCTCTGTTTTGGTCTCAACTGACTTCTGAGAAACTATGGCAAAGCTCATTTTTTTCCTCATTTCACATTATATGTACCGTAATTTGATTTGATGTTAATATCAAATGCATTGATTAATGCAGGTGCATTTATGAGCTACAAAGGGCAATGCTATCTCTATGCTCTGTCGGCATAGCATTAGTTGATTTAACTGAGATATCTTCCTGCACTGCACCATGTGATGTAGGAAGATGTCTCAGTTAAATCAACGCGTAATGTATACTCAGTGGTCCAAAAAACTAGAAACACCTGTTCATTGGAATACAATCCAAAACAACAGTCCTGCAATAAATGCTAACTTTATGAAATTAATAATTTTAGTTGCTGTTGACTCCTTTGTCAGAGATGTGTTGATTCATCTCTGATCATTTTTGAGGCTGGAGTCTGTGTTGTTGTTTTACTGGACTGCATTATATGGCACATGTTCATGTTTCTAATATTTTGATTCCTCCATATAAGTGAATGAATTGGACAAAATACTAGAAACAACCTTAAAGGACCATACCAGTGATTTTGCATGTTTAAGCCTTATATACACAACCCATTCATGCCACTGATGACCAATCTCTAAAACAGAAAACCGTATTTTAAATTTCCTCTTAATTTTCCAAAATCGCTAATCTTTCAAAATCAAATGCCCAGGTGATACACCCACCTTAAAATCAAATGTTTTGCCTTCTAACTCTTATGCATGATTGTAGAAGGCATGGTCATATAAATTTCTTTGTTCTTTCTTCTCCTGGGACTATAGTTCTTGGAGGAGACATATTTGTCTTCCATCCAGCTCCATGTTGGATTGGTTAAATAAAGCTACTTTGAGAAAAAAATTTAAGACATATTCGTGATGGATTACTTATCTCAAGCACGTTTTGTGTTTCTACAAGCTGATTTTTTAGCGTACTGGAATGAACTGAAACCAATGACAGACTGGAAGCTACAAAAAAAAAAAAAAAAAAAAAAAAAAAATCTAAAACTTACTGCTCCAGTAGTATATATTTTAGGAAATGGTTGTCAATAATATAACGTGAATATATTGGGTTCAAACATGACCGGTATTGTCCTTTAAATATAATGCAGTTCAATATAAAAACAACACAGACTTAAAAATAACCCACAGAGCAGAATCAGCACCTCTCTGAGGTCACAGTGTCAATGACAACGAAAAATTATTAGTATTTATTACAAGACTGCTGTATTGGACTATATTACAATGAACAAGCGTTTCCAGTTATTATTTTTATTTTTGACCACTGAGTATATATGTACAGCATAAGCCCAGAGTTTACTATAAATGTATTGCTATGGACACTGACAGCTACGTATGTAGCAGCATTTGGTGCTGTTGCTCAATAACTTTTACTGAGCAGCAGCACTGTGACCTGTAGTAGTTAATAGGAGATAACGGCACACTGATTTTTTCCTGTTTGTTTCCCCTAACAAACAAGACCAAAAGCAGATGTCAAAAACAACTTTTCCTAAAGCCCGGTTTACATTGTGCAATTTTGGACTGTAGCCCAATGAAAGATGACCAACGTGAAATAATCGTGGCAATATCTTTGGTCCAAAACAGTGGTCCTACATCACACTGTGAGAGAGGTTCAAAGATGGCCGTTGTAATGGTCTTGCAACCAAAAGATAACCTGCAAAAAAATTCTGACAGTCAGAAATTTAGGATGCTGTTACGACCTGTCTACTAACCAACCAACCAGGAATGCAACATGAAATGATGCGCTGGTCAAAGTGACGCTGTTAGCGCTATTATGAATGAGGTTTGGGGGAAAAACAACAACAACCCAAACTAAAGAGATGGAGGCAAAACGTGTGAAACAGAATTTGTGGGACTGTAACAAAGACAAGTTGTGGCATAAATAGTGTGTTTATACCACATCTCCTCCTGCTGTTACCGCTCCCATTACCGTGTCTGAGACGGACGCAACACAGAGAGAAATATCAGAGGAATCACAGGTTCGGGGTCCACACTCTCCTCCTCTACTTTGGAGTTTTTTTCCGATACACAGCAGACAAAGATAGCTTCTTATTTAGATTCATTATTTTCCACAACAGCGGTGCAGATGGATGAGGCACGCAGATGCCGTATTTTCTTTCAAATTGCATCATAGCCTATCAAAACGTACAGTCTACACGCATAAAACTCAATGTCGTACCCAAGTTTATAAAATAAATAAATTAGTATTTTTAATTTTTAGTCTAATTAATGAATAAATAAAAGAAATTAGACCCATGTCGCACAATGTGGCTTGCAATGAACTGTCTGTGATCTTGCAGTGTGTAGGAGTCTTTAGTGTTTACTTTTATTTTTATTGTTGTGATTAAAAACCATAGAAATGTGACATGATAAAAAAAAAAAAAANAAAAAAAAAAAAAAAGTTGAGAGGGCTAATTATGTTACCATGGTGATTCAGTTACACTTATGGAGCAGTATTGTAGGTGAAGTTAGCTAACTACAGCCATCATAGCGTCTGGTAAAACCAAAGCAGAGCTTACTGCATTTATTTCATTTTAACTGATTTTAATTTATTTGTTATTATTAATATAATTTCTAATAGTAATAATAATAATTGTCTGTTAACACCCTACAGTAAATTGTTATCTCTGTATTTAGCTATTTAGTTATCTGGATAATGACATCTATTGGTTCGACTTGCCTGTATCAGATCTCATAAATGTGTCTTTAAGCATGTCCATATGTTATTACATTTTGTGCTAGACCACATCTGTATTTGGTCTGCATTCAGATTGCACTGCATTCTGTGCACATTTACACCTTATATTATCATGTGTTTTTCCTTATTTAGATGTATGTGTATACATAGATCACATCTTAATCCATTTAATGCATTTAAATGGGGCCTTACCCTTATTTTAAATCCTCTGAAATATGTTCCACACTTTTGATTTATATTAAACAATGACACTTCTGTCTAAAACGTTCACACCTTGCAGGTATCTCTAAAACTCCTAGTCTTTCAACATGAAACAAAATCAAGAGGCAGAATTCTCAACCACATGTCCATGCATCTCTTTTCTGTGTGTTGTATATGCATGCTTCAGATTCTTTTCCCATTGAGCCCTCTCAATGGAAGAGATAAATACCATTTATAATAAAGTAAATGTCAAACCCAAACCGTAAGACCCTCCAAAGGGGATTTGTCACTGTTCTTAGCAAAATGACAAGAATGCCATGGGAAATGTGACAGTACTATTGTTTGTTTCACTGTGCTGACTATCTGAATGTTGATCTTAATGTCACAGTGCAAATTTGCCTCAGGACTGCACATGAGAAACCGGGACTATTACAGGAAACGTTTTTCAAGAGCATATATTGAAAATCCCACAAGCATTTTACGTTTAGAGCTGTCAGCGCAGCCGGTGAGACTAGTGCTGATTTGTTGATAAGGAGTTTGGTGGGTAACAAAAGGCTATCTTGCTGACCTGTATTTGAAAGCAAAGGGACACTACTTCCACAAGAACACAACAGCTCTTTGCATTAGTCATAATACATTCAAAATGAGTAAAAACGTATCTTGACCTCAATCTCAAACACAGTGCTTACAGTAATCCGGAACCGTATTTTTAGTGTTTTTGTGAGACACAACAGATTGTACAAAAGTTTGTTCTCTTAGCTTTTATGATTTCTAGCAATACTACATTTTCTACTGCAGTATCTTTTCCTCTTGTTTGTTATGCTAATGGAGCTCAACTCTTTATTTTCACAGGTGATTTTTTTTTTTTTTCATTATTGCAGGTGCCAGATAGTGTTGAAAATAATTCAGTCAATGCAGTTTAATCAGAAGCAGAGTGACAGTCCACTTGGCAGACAGAATAGATAGACGGACGGATGGATGGGTACACTGTAAAATGAGACAAGTTGATTTTACTTAAAATCTAGGAAACCGATTGCCTTGAAAAAGGTAAGTAAATATAAATACTAGTCTTAATTAAGTTATGTTTAAGCTCAAGTAGACATAAAGTAAACATAACTTAAGACTAATAGTTATATTTACTTACCTTTTTCAAGCCAATTGGTTTCCTAGATTTTTTTAAGTAAGATCAACTTTTCACATAGGTAGGTATAGGTAGGTAGGTAGGTAGGTAGAAATAGCTGTATTATGGTTTCAAAATGTGCTTATTGCAGAGGCTCCTTGTTTCAGAATGAGCTTTTGAATGTTTTGTTCCTCAGATGGGAAAAAAAGCAGTAATGTAACATGTATGCAGATTGTATGTATTGGATTCAAACATCACTGGTATCATCCTTTAACTTTAAACACTGATATCACTTTATTTAGCTCACTGATTTTTAAAGTATCACATTTTATTGGATAGCTCTTGATAAATAAAATTACAAAATGTTTAATGATTACATAATGTTTTTCTCCCTTTTTTTTTTTTTTTTTNTTTTTTTTTTTTTTTCTTTTGGGGGGGGGGTTTACACAAAGCACGTATCTGCTGAGAGCTTGAGTTAAGCAGCAAGGGAAGGATTCCGGACAGGTGCCTGCTGGGTAATGAGGAATCACTGAGGGGCCTGTGTGACAGGTGACAGGGCTGGTTAGTGGAGAGCGGATGCTGACGGTCAGGTCAGCTCCGTCTTACCGTGGCCTGCTGCTTCTCCGCTCTCTCGTTTGCCTCATCGAGCTGCTTCTGCAGGGCTGCCTGGAGGGACTTCATCTCCTCCCTGTCAAGTGAGAGGGAAGTGAGAAACACTCTGTTAGCACGTCTTCTTCACACTCTTTGACCCGCACTGCTCTACCACAGGAAAGAGTTTTGTACCTTAATATTTAAGAGTCATATGTGACAAAGAAAGTGGTTTGGTTAAGGGATCATACAGGCGATCATGCATGTTTCAGCCCAATAGATACAATTCCAAATACTGTACATATGTTTACTTTTGTTTGTTAAACAAATAAAATAGCTGTGATTGTTTGGTTGTGTAAACTGTATGATTCAAGTGAAAGGAATAACACATTTGCACTGTGTTTAAAGTTAAAATAAGGTTCCCATTGACTGTGTATGTTTGAATCCAATATATATAATCTGCATACATGTTATGTTACTAACAACCATTTCCCAAAATACTTTAGCGGTAAATTTCAGAATATTTTTCTGACCTTCCAGAATGCCATTGGTTTCAGTTAATTCCATTACGCTATTAAAATCAACTTGTAGAGACTTGAAACACGCTAGAGATATGTAATATATCACAGCGAACAAGATGTCTATTAGGGGTTTTGCCTAAGTAACTTTAACTGATCCAACACTGAGCTGCACGGAAGACAATGTATTTCTCTGCCAGGAAATATCGTCCCAGGAGAAGATGGCTATTATCGAGAAATTGAAATGACTGTGCCTTCTACAATCATACAAAAGGGTTAGCATTGAATTTTAAGGTGGGTATATCACCTGAAAATTTGATTTAGAAAGATCAGGGGATATGGGGATTAGGGGAAAAAAATAACAGGAAATATAACATGGTTTTATGTTATGGAAATTGGTTGTCAGTAACATAATATGTTATATTGGACTCAAACATGCACGGTCACCAGTATGGTCCTTTAATATCTTCACCACTCTTGTTATTTTAACATTTGTTAAAAAAAAAAACAAAAAAAAAAAAACAGCAGGTTCTATAAACTTTTACATTTGAATATGGGATTAGATTGAAGTCATGCTGTTTCTTTAAATGTGAAGAAAAATACTGGCAAGTGTTGATCTGATCATGAATTTGCTCACAAGATTTGCATGTGGGTGATTTACAGCATTTTGTGTAAATGTAAGTAAGTAACTGTTATATTACTGTTCATAAATTCAGTAAACAACTACCAGATTCTATTTGTGACTCTAAGGCTGGATTTACACTGCAAGTCTTAATGCTCAATTCTGATCTTTTGCCTATATCCATTTTTTTGTTCATATTTACAGTTTCTTTTTTAAGCGGCTGTATTTGCACAGGCATACCTGTATTTGCATGGCTTTGACCTGTAGCAGCCTGGATCCAGTTGCATGCACACATTTCTGAGACGCATGTAAACAAAACGCTTCAATGGCCTATTTGATGAGAGAACTATTTAAAAAGTGATCAGCAGGTTAGCAACTTTCAAATGCATATCTCACAGATGCTCAACAACAAGCTATGTTGTTGAGCATTTATCTCTCCCATCAGGTATGGAATACCAAACGTGCCAAAATTAAATATATAAAAACAATATTATGAAATAATTCTATGCAAAAGTACCAATAAATTATATAATAATTCCATAAATCATTATTATCATGGGATCTTATTTCATAACAATTATTTCATAATGCCCCCCCCTTTTTTTAAGACTCTTTTATTTCATAATACCATTTTTGTGTCATAATAACACTTTTATTTCATAATACCCCATTTTTCAAGTCACAACACTGTTTTTCTGAATGCTCTTCATATATCATAATAATACATTTCATGATGAGATCTCAGACTGTCAATCAGGACCAGTGGGCATGGCTTTACAGTGATTGGTTGTTCCAGTAATCACACCAAAGTAAAACCAGCGAAGGCAGACAATCTCAACTCTAAGTTAAAACTTTCTACTACAACTATTAAACGATCACCAAATTAAATTTTGAGATTGTTTCATGCTAAAAATTAGCTGCTTAGAATTTGAATATATGATCGGCTGATTAAAATAATGCTGAATTGTAAATTTGTTTCAGCATTTTTGGAGGCGGGATAAAGCTATAAGCTTTTGGGGACACTTCATACTGATTTCATTCATGCTGTGTATAGACTAGAATTGCATTCATAATGCACTCAACCCAAATTAAATGCATTTGCATGCTGTGGTTATTCCACTATTGTTTAAAGCTTCTGTGCACAGATAATAGCAATGCACATTGAATTATGAATTAAGTGTGGGTCAACGGTTTAAAGAATGCTGCGTAGAAATCTCACAACAAAGCAGCCCTTTTAAATTAGAGGTAATAATTTATATTTTTTTTCCAAGCTAGGCTGTAAATTATAAGTTTAAAGTACATAACTTTAAACAGTTGTGATCGGCCAACGGTGCAGTGCAGCAGCACTGGATGTTTGTGTGGAAAGGACCTCACTTCTCAGCAGTCATATGCTGCAGTATTTTATATGCCAGTGGTCTTGTCTCTTGGCAAAGGTTCAGCCTAGCAAACATTTTTCTTTACAGCAACAGGCCAAAAAACACTGCACTGGCATTTCATTTATATCCCCATCTCCTGCATCCAAAATCCAAAGACTAGGAAACAGTTTGTTCATACAAGATCAAAACTGTCCAAACTGACAGAAAAGGATGAAGTAAATATGAGACTGACATAAGACGAAGACACTGGGTGGTAACCATGCAGCCAAGTTAGTACAAACAAGATAAATAAAGCATTGCTATACTGAAACTTTCAAATGTTAGATTTCTTTTTCCTGCCACACAGATAAATATTTCTTTGCTGCATTACAGATTGTAGCAAAATTATTTTCAGAAAGGAATCAAATCACTGTTAAGAATTGTCAAAAACAAACGACTCGCAATGAATCACCTGTCTGCCTCCACCATGATGGAGCCAGCTAGTAATCACACTTGGCAGACATGGAACTGATAAGGTGGTTTAATAACACTTAGAAAAAAAGAAAAAAAAAAAATTGCAGCTCACAAATTCTAGGTAGGCAACACAGACAAGTCGCTCCTTNAAAAGAAAAAAAAAAAATTGCAGCTCACAAATTCTAGGTAGGCAACACAGACAAGTCGCTCCTTCATGGTTTTTAGTTTGATGACGTGAGGGCTGTCATGGGCTGCTGATAGGCTATTGATTGGCTATCTAGATACAGCACACAGGAGGCTGGACTTCAATCAAGCTGACATTTCAGAGAGCATGGAGGCCACAAATGACTCCTAATCATTAACAGTCTCATTACACAGAACATTAATCAGAAAATCCTAACTTGTAAAGCAGTTTAAGTAAACACTTTTCCAGCTTGCTTGCAAAAAATATAAAGCACTAAATCACACATGCTTCCTGTGTTGTTAAACACAAACACAGCCATACTTTTGAATGTACCAGAACAGTTTCTGATTCGATTTTGCATTTTCTATATGCTGTAAAATAAACAGCATCAATAATGTGAATTAGCCATTATTTAAAGGAGGACTACACTAATTTATAGGTCAAATTCAGTTTATTGTATATGGATAACAATATTCAGCATGTGTAAAATAACTGCATAAAGGCTTTTGACACTATAGAGGGCATTGTGCAAAGTTGACCTTGATGATAACACAAACGTTACACTTTCTTTGAGTACTAAAATACTTTTTGTGAATTCAATCCTCCCCAACTTATAAAAGCGGTTTTAGCTTTCAAACTTTTATCTTGAGCACCAACAAGAAGGAATCATTGTGACGCCATAATGGTAGCTGTTTAAAGTTACCCTGACTTTGCATATTTCTGTCCTTTAAGTGCTGCATAGTGCACCCCATGTCCAAGAAGCTGAGTTTGATATGTAAAATCAGTGGAGTCCTCTTTTAATTGATAATAATTATAATTTAATGATGAGATGAGGAAATTCATATATAGTATATTAATAAATAAGTCATTATGTACCAAATTTAACTAGTTTGTAAATCTCTTAGATTAAAATTTCAGATTAAACAACACAGTAGTTGTAAAAGATTTTTCTTTTCAGTTTTTGTAGTATTATCTAATGAAAACAGCTCTGTTAGTTCCTCAAACCTATGGAGTCTGGGCAGTGACATTTATGGGGAAAAAAAACAAACAAAAAACACATGGCCACGACTTACTAATGTGAATGAAATATCTGAATTGTGGCCACAAGATACTTCAAATGTGGCCATGAGTTATCACTACATGGGACTAAATTATAAACCTAAAGAACCAACACTTATGCTCAATAAATGTTTACAATTAATCTGTAATGCCTTTCTCTGAAACCCTTTATTGCTGATTGTGCAAGTGTGTTACAACAAGATTAATACACTTGCACACAATCACTTCCAACAGCCTCCAGCTGTTTCATAGCGTTACTCAAGTTCAGAACAAGTGCGCAATCAATTTGTAAGTGCAGTCAGCTATCATATGGTTGCATCATGTTTATAAGTCATTCCTATGCATTAATAACTTGTGGGCATGCTTTAAGTATCTCATTCTTACATAGTAGTATGGCCATGCTATCTCGTGGCCACGATTTATGCATCTTGTTCCCACATATTAATAAGTCGTGGCCACAGGATATTATCTCATTCACATGTAGTAACTTGCAGACACATTTTTTTTTCACAAATGTCACTGCCTGGGCTCCATACAAACCAATAGAAAAGTCATTTATGATGCTTCACTTTACCTCTGTTTGTGACTGAGCTCCAGAATCCGCTGGACATCCTTCTTGGCCACTGAGTCGTCATTTTTCAGTGACTAAAAGAAAAGAGAGGAACATGTTTAATATTTCAAATATTTTAATATTTTAAATTTAATTTTTAAAAGACAGGAATTTGCATGTATGTGCAAACTCGCAGTTTACCTAAAAACAAGAATTACTTAAAAGACTCAGAAGAGACAACACATGCAGTTCTCTTGTATCATGAAGTAAATGTGTCTGTCATTTCATAAGTATTCATACTTTCAAGGTTTCAAGTTCAAGCAAGAGTCAGAACCATTGGTCTATAATTCTGTAATTTATAGGAAACCTAAATGTAGAATGCTGTAACAGAATGCAGAAGGTGCCAACATCACTAAATAATACAGGTGAATATTGTAAAATGATACAGCAGATGTAAAAGGCTGTTAATGTCCCAGAAAAGTTTTATGGCCCATAACAGACAGGCAATGAAGGTCTTCGAAAAATCCTTAGCAAGGGGGCAGGCAGGCACACAGATTGGGTCTTACTGATGCTTAAGTACCTGTCTGATGGTTAATTATGGATTTGTCGGGTTGCTGAGTGTCCCACAAGATCTTCAAGATATAATTCTTTTGTTTTGAGCTAAACAGTAATTTCCAGGCTTCCAAGAAAATGTGAGCTCAATCAAACAAAATAAAATCAAATAAAAACCTCTTTTCTTCAAAGGACGCATAATTAAGGCTATATTCCCATAAATCCTGTCACAAGGAGATGTTGCTACATCCTCAATCCCTGATGTCACTTCATGTGCATTATTATTGAGGACTGGGCTCAAGCAATTCAATAATTTAGACAAGAAGGGGGGAAGGTGGAGATTTATTCAAATTCATTGTCGGAAGGTTACATCTAACTGTGTTCATCTTCATGTTAAGGGTTTTCAAATTCAGGGACTTCGCAGAGTGTCAGTGCCACCGTTACAATTGGAGAGTATCAACAGCATCTAGGAGCGTAGAGAGTGGGGTTACACATGGGGGCACAGTAAAAACGTTGAAAAGAAATCACAGGAGCTGTCAAAATTACCATATTTGGCCAAGATGTATAAGGAAGAAGGAAGATACAGTATAATATTCATTATAATGATTTATGTACTAGACATATGCCTATAAGCTTTTGGGACACTTCATGCAGACATCATTCATTCTGTATGAAGGCTCAAGTTGCATTAATGATGCATTTAACACAAATCCCTTGCATTAGAATGCAACGGGTATTATATAAAGGCTCCGTAACTGTCGGCCCACATCATTTTTTTATTTTTCCTGCTCATGGTGGCACAATGTCTCACCATTCATCTCAATCCAATGTGCATCAAAGTTGATCTTGTACAGTCTGACACAGATCTTGCACGGTGTGATGTGCAGTCAACTTAAGCTCGCTGTAATTGCTCAGTCTGTGGGAGGATTTATGTGATCCAGACACTGAGTTTTAACAAAGAAGCTGCTACTTTAATAAGCAAACGTCTCATAAGTATTTGTTTTTTCAAAGTATGTCGCAAACTGCTGCCAAATCTTGCAGTTAGGAGCAGGCCAAAGGAAATTTTTATTATCATACTTGATCTCACCTGGGAGCCATTGTCAAGAATAAAACTCTCATTAAATAAATTTTAATTATGAAGGCCAATGACATGCAGGACAGGGACCTACAGGCATTCATGTTGAAAAAACAAACGCTTGCTCCAATAAATCTCTTTTAAAAAAAAAAAAAATGCAAAATGTTCCACCCTCTTTAATGTGATTACATTTAAAGAGTTGATGGTTTTTATTTGGGTGACATTTCCCCCTGAAAAAACATACTTCGTTCCACAGCAAACTATTCCAAATCTCACCCAAACTATGCCCTGCCCAGCAGGCTGGTGTGCAGCCCAGGGGTAAAAAAAAAAAGATGCCAACCAAGCTCGCCTGGAGTGGTTAGACATCAAAGCTGGCCCTGGGGGATCATGGTAGCCAGACTACACGAGCTTTTTCCAGACACAAGAGCTCATGGGATATTTGGCCAGGATATCACAACCCTCCATCCACCCATACACATGACCTCTGTCTGTCTATCTCTACAGCTTAATTTCTTTTTTGCCCCCTAACACACACACACACACACACACACATACATGCAGGAAATTGTGCATATTTGTTTGGTTATTGATTTTCTCCTGATCTGCACCAGTTGCCTAAAGCCTAAAAACACCAGTGCCCACAAAGAGCCCACTACACTCAGACTAGAGCCTTGGAAGAGCTGTGTTTCCAAAAATAAGTGAACAAACTCAGCGCCAGAGGTCTGAATGTCCAATAGGGAGACATGTTTTGAAAAGTTGCGTACCCTAACGTGAATGAAAAATACTGAAATGGTTTAAATGTCTAAATATAAAATTGAGTTTCAGTAATTTCCTGTCTTTGCCAAAAGCAGTAATGAAGCTGACCTAATCAGGCTGCTGAAGTGATGTTGAGTATCTGGCACGGAAATTATTGTGTTTTGTAAAATGCTCACAGAGTCATAATGTCTATAATAAGCTGTATTACCTAACAAACAATCCAAGAGCAGTGATTGTCATTTTATTTAACCAACAAATACAGTACCCTTTACAACAGGTATAATATTCTTCATTATCCTTTCAGTAATGTATCTTATAAACCCCATTTTTTGTACTTTATGCAAAGAAACCTGTTTTGGGGCAAATTTAATTAGGCTAAAAATCTTCCCAGCACACATGCAAAGTGGGGCTTATGTATATGCAGACACATTATACCCACTTTATGTGCATACAGTGTATATGTACACACATGCTATATGCAAGAGAAATATAAATGTCACACTAAAACACTTATTTTCAAATTTCTATTTACCAGCCACCATACCAGTGGATGTTTGAGCCCAATAAATACAGCCTGCATCCACATTATGTTACTGCCAACCATTTTTTCAAAAAACAAAAAAGCATAAAAAAAACCCTCTTTAATTGGTTAATATTAGAATTGTTTTTCCTACCTTCCAGTTTGCCATTGGCTTCAGATCATTGAAGTTCACTATAAAAATCAACTTATAGAGACGTGAAGTAGAGACTTGAAGACTTGAGATAAGTAATCCATCACAGTCCACCAACAATTGAATTTTAAGGTCGGTGTATCATGAACATTTGATTTTGAAAGATAATGGGATTTGGCAAAAATAACAGGAAAACTAAATTAAGGTTTTATGTTTTGGAAAAGGGCTGTCAGTAACGTAACATGTATGCAGATAGCACTTATTGGGCTGAAACATGCAAAATCACCAGTATTATCCTTTAACACCACATCCACTTTTTTGAGCTATTAAGTTTATGTGAAGTGACTTCATGATGCTATGAACTGATTCTGGTGCCAATCTGGAGTGTTAACAGCCAAGCTTTCTCTTTTTCCACAGAAAATATATTGTAGCTGCTTTCCGGATCTCAAAATGGGGGAAGACAGTCTGTGGTGTTACCCCTAGGGTACACGGCTACGTCAGGGTCACGGGGGCTGGAGCCTATTCCAGCATTAAACAGTGTTTAAAAAAAATAAATAAAAATAAAAAATTGGAATGTGTGAATGAGCCCTGGTCAAGCTACAAAAGCGGGTAAAGTTTCCCTTTAAGTAAAGAACCTGACTGAATTTACTTAATTTTAGTTTTATGTTTTTTTTAAATTCAAGTGGAGTACGATCAGGCAAAGTATTGACAATCAGTGTGTACAGGTCTAATAAAAAGATGGAACTGCATGTCTGGATTTCAGTGAATTCATCTGCATTTTCATTTCTGCATCACTTCTTCAGCAACCACAATCATGAAACTGCAAAACAGTTTGCATATTCCTATTTAAAAATGATGATTTGACTACACAGCAAATTGATACATGGCAAGAAAAAAAAACATCCTACTGTTTTCCCAGTGATCCGATGGCTTGACAAAGAGAACAGGAAATCACCTCAGGCCTGACACTCATGGCTGATTAACCTTCTGACATCACTGTGTCTTTTTTTAAAGGAAAGAGTCAGGTTTATACCTTAAGGTTGCCTTTTATGCTGTCCAGCTCCTTCGATGTCTTGGAGAGTTGGTGCAAGATGCTGCTTCTTTCACTGAACACTTCCTTCAACTTCTTTTCCAACCCGTCATAGCCTTGTCTGTTAAGAGAGGAGAAGAGTGGGATTTCACTATTAAACGTCTACCACTGATTCGGAGAATTCGCTCTTTATCGGCACCCTTGGGAGAAAAAGGTGGTTTAAACTGGATTAAAAGAATCATCATTAGAGCTCAAGGCGAGAGGAATGGGAAGAAAACTATCTACTCAACACAGTCCCTTGGATGAATAAAAAAAAAATCTATTCTTTTCAATCAACTAATTTAGAGCAGCCTCATTTTACAGAAACGCGTCTTTTGACCTGAGGTAGGCCCCTCTATTTCCATTTAAATATTAATGTCATCCAATTATTGAGGGGAACATCTACAGGGAACCTTTGTAAAATCTTGTTTTTCTCTTTGCAAAACTTAAAACCACTGCATAGACATTTTTGTAATTTTCCAAGGGGCAAATCTTATGATAACAGCATGTTTGGATTGAATTATAGTCATTATAAATATCTTATTTTTTGTTATGAATGGCTTAATTCCCACTGGTTGATGTAATGCACAACTTTGGACAAAAAAAAAAGCAGAGTTGAAGGGAACAGACATTGAAGCTCATGACAGGACAACTGAAAAATCATTGAACTGATAGCTTTGATATTTTGGGGCTTCATACATATTCAGCCGACAATCCATCCATTCTGAAAGGTCACAGCACCATTGGGTGAGAGGCAGGCTACACCCGAGACAGTCACCAGTCTGCATTCACACCTAAGGGCAATTTAGTTCCATGACTTTGGACTGGACGAGGAAACCAGAGCACCCAATGGAAACCCACTGAGCCAAAGGGACAACACACAGAAACCCACGCAAAAATGCTCCAGCTGGACTGAAACCCATTTCCAAACCCACTGTGTTGCCCTAGTTTCATAGTTAACTAAGTGAATTCCTTATTGCCATTTCAGTCCCCACAATAAGAGATAATGATGTAGGAGCTGGCTACACACTCCCTTGCATTACCTGACACCAATCTCAAAACTAACTCACATAATACCCCATCCATTAGATATGATGTATAATGATAAGGTAGTGCCAACTGTCTACAACACAAAGTTAATAATAGAACTGGTATTAACAAATTGACCTCAAACACAAGATGTGTTTATCAGGAGCCAAAATCAGGTCAGTCAACAAAATGGCAGAGTCTCTCAGTGACCTTCAATTGACCCATTTTGGTAAAAATCACTGCTTTGCAACTAGGCTGAAAAAAAAAAAAAAAAAAAAATTCTCACCTACACACAAAGACAGATATACTGAGGTTAATGATAAGGTTATGATAAAGATAATATTTTAGCTGAAGGAGGAAGGCATCTTTGCGTTGTGCAATGCAAAATCCACTTTTTTTTTTTGTTTTTTTAATTATTAAGTTATATTTGAAGCCACTATCAATTGATTCTGGTATCAATCTTAAGTGTTCATTGTAAAGGCTGTGCTATCGCTTTTTACACCAAATATCACATGCAGCTGCCATCAAGGTCTCAAAATGAGGTAAGACAATCCATGACATTGAACATTGTACTTCACGTCACGTGTCAACATCACTGTCACGCCACGCCATGCCTCTCTATCAAGGCATATAAAACCAGATACCTTCTCTTTTCAGGGCTTTTAGGCACTTTTTGAATTTGTGAAGGAGGCATGGTCAAGCTAAAGTGGAGGTTTACACTTGCTCTTTGAACTCTGAATGGGTGATGGAAGAGCAGCATTTTTGTCATCACAACATTGAAACTAATCACACCCCAATATACAAAAACATGCCAATTACACAAGCACTGTAAACTGAAACCTCTTATACACACAGAGCAGACTTTTCAGTGAAGATGGAGCAACTGTGTGTGTGTGTGTGTGTGTGTGTGTGTGTGTGTGTGTGTGTGTGTGTGTGTGTGTGTATGTGTTTGGCCGGGATATTATCTGCATATTTATAGATTTTGTTAAAGATGGAGAAAGGGTCAATGTGCCGATGTGCTGTTAAGCCTTTTTTTTTTTTTTTTTTTTTTTTTTTTCCCCTTTTTGGTGCTACATTTTGGACAACATGTTATTCAATGCAGAGAATGTTCACAAATTTTACAATGTATGTCTTTAATGGCTAAATTAAAAGATGAACTTTAAGTAAAATATGAGCAAAATGGTTCAAAAATAATCAAATAATTATGTTTGATTTATATATATATATATATATATCAGAATCTCCAACCAACAGGAAGGGTTCCAAAGCTTTAAGCAAAGATTAGACAATTGAATAATTCCTTCCTTTTTGCTGCATTTCACCAGAACACTCACTAAGCTCCTTTTTTTGCATAAATCACATTTGAAAGGAGATTTTGGTTGACCACAACTCACTTACAGGGTTTAAAGGAAACAGAAAAATATGAAAAAACATGTAATGTTCATAGATGGAACAGATTGATGGCACATTATCCTGAATCCTTGGCTTTGTTTCAACCTGGGCCTCCTTCCAAAACCTTACACACAGCCCCTGTCATAGATCCTAGCAGCAGATCATACATAATAACACATAAATCAGAGATAGAGAAGCAACACCTCGGAAATAAATAAATAAATAACAGCATATTGAATACTGCACATGACAGCCCGTGTCATAGATCCCAGCAACAGATCATACATAATAACACATAAATCAGAGACAGAGAAGCAACACCTCGGAAATAAATAAATAAATAACAGCATATTGAATACTGCACATGACTTGCCACCATATGGCATTGGTGGGAAATTTATTGCAGGATCATGCAACCGGGGAAAGATGGGGTGAGAGATTCCTCCATCTGCCATATTATTCATTACCCAATGGAATATCTATAAAATGAGCAAGACTCATCATTTGGGGGCCTACTGGCACAGAAACATCTATATTATAAGGTTCCTAGATAACAGCTAAAAGTCAGGATTTTAGCTCCAGTGGATCCAGTATAAATTGGTCATTACTGCCAAAATGGAACCAGCTGCATAACTGCATCATGACCATGATGACCAGTGTTTTGACAACCTCCTTCCAAACAAAGATCACCCATTTCCTCTGCATAGAAGTGTGCTATGACGAGGACGGGCTATAACGAGGACCTGAGTGTCTGACATAAAAGTCCCGTGATCACAAATGGCACCACCAGGCACCAACTCGTAACACAGTAGTGCTGAGATAATGAAATCTTTCATTTCAGACCTCTGCTGTTTGAAATTATTCTCTGACTAGCTTCATGGAACTCATCAAAGTCCCAAGACTGAGAGGGAGGCATCATTTATTGGATCTAATTATTGAGGGCAAATATTTCTTTGCCCTTGGAGTCATAGCAGGTTTCTGAGTTATATGAGGCTAACCCTGCAGTGCGAAATAGACCTGCTGAAGGGTAAAGGGAGAGCCAGAGTAGACTGCAGTGATGGCCAAAGCCAAGCAATAAATGAAGTAGAGGCTGCGGGATCTGGTCTCAGAGAGACCTGCAGGAGCCCATGGTCCACTGTTCACACTGGTTAATCTCTAAACAATAAAAAGTGGAGATATAGTAACACACAAGAGTGGCTATTTTTTTTATAACCTGCCGATTTTTTTTACAACTACAGTACACACGTTCCATTAAACTTCCTGCTGAAACGTGCTTCTGCCACTTTGCCAGCAATTTATGTTTGGAAGTCCTGGAGCCTCAATCCAGGTGTTTGAGTTCAAGATAATCTTTATTATCTGTGGGAGTTCATAGCAGTTGGCAGCAAGAGCATCAATTCAACACCATGTACACAACAGAACAAAACCAAGACGTTACAAGAGCTATGAAAATGTGTATCAGTAAAGTGTTTCTAAGGCTTATTGTCCATGAAAAAGCTTATTGTCATAAGAATACGAGATTTGCTAAAGCATGGATTGCATAATGTGTGCTTAAGGGCCATACCAGTGATTTTGCATGTTTAAGCCCATTAAATCAACCATTTTCCAAAACATAAAACTGCATTTTAGTTTTCCTCTATTTTCATCTTTCAAAATCAAATAGTTTGGTGATCACAACCTTAAAATTCAATGATTTGCCTGCTAACATGTTCATCTAAATGTAGAAGGAATGGTTGCTTTTAATTTCTCTATAAAAGCCGTCTTCTCCTGGAACTACTGTACTCTGTGGTGGAGGTATACATTTTCTTTCCCGCAGCTCTGTATTTAGACCAATTAATTAAGTAACTTTGATCCCCCTAAAAATAACAGATGTTGTGTTTGCTGTGATGGATTACTTATCTCAAGCATGTTTGAAGTCCCTACAAGTTGATTTTAATAGCATGCTAGAATGAAGAGAAACCAGTGGCAGTCAGGAAGGTAGGGAAAACAATTCTAATATTTATTACTCCAGTAGTATGTTTTGGGAAGTGGTTGTTAGTGATGTGATATGTATGCGGATTGTACATATTGCAACATAAAAAACCAGTATGGTCCTTCAAGTTGTCACCCACTTCCTTTCTTGCTATAAACCCTCATAAGTATCCATACAATAGGTGGAAGTTGTCCTCCATTATTTCATTTAACTCAGAAGTAATCTATTAGCAGAAAAAAAAAATTGATCTCCAAAAATATTTTGTTGTTATTATTATAGATGATACAGACAAATGTCAATGCTGCCCGAATCATCCACCATCTTTTTCTGACAACTTACTGCAGTTATATAATGACAGAGCAGTTTCCTGCTGGCAGAATGACTGACACAATGTCTCCAGTCCCCAACATGAGCCTGATCTGCTATTTTAGGAACTGAATGACTGATAATTGACTGATAAAAACAGGCAGTTCTGATGGGGACAAATTAAAGTGTGGGGTTTCTGCCAGGCCTAGTGCCTTTTAGGCCCCTCCCCCACTGTCTTCACCTTTAAATTTACACTATCCAATTTTATACAGCTGTACTAAAAATTATTACTTCAAGGATCATTTTCCAATATGCCTCTTTTGCTTATTTTTTTTTTCTTTTTGTACTGTAATGTATCTCCTTTATTTATTTATTTATTTTATTTGTGATATTTTATAGAGGAAATATTATGCTTCTTGTTATTTCCCCTTATTTCTATCATGAAATGTAGTAAGGCACTACATGTTAAACATTGTTAAAGTTGCAAAACTATCTGTTTTGCATGTTTACATCAATATATAACACATTTGAATTTACCTGCTGACACATCTGATTAGACACCCTCACTAAGTACGAGACCACTGAGTAATGCTGCATTTGTTATGAACTCAAGACTCGGAATTTTTGACTTCTAACTGAGAAAAGTCTAAGAAAACACCCCCTCAACTCAGAATTCCGACTCAGAAGGTTGGACAGGCTTTAACAACCCCAAGTTCAGCATTGATGTCATTTCAACACAGACACCATAAATAGTAATTTCTCTATTTACAAATGGACGTTTCAAAGCATTTTCTTTAAATCAATCAGCATATGGGCACAGTAACAGGTTAACATGTAACAATGGCAGTGCAGAAGCTGTTTTGAAATGGTAAATAGCACCTTTTGGTCGAATGTAGCAAACAAAACAAGAGTTTTCATGAAAGCATCCATGTTGTCTCTCATTCAACTCAAACGCACAGTGATCCTAAGCCACATAATTCCGAGTTCTGAATTCCCACTTCCGAGGAAGTGGGAATTCAGAACTCAACTTACAACGAACGCAGCATACGAGTTTGCATCTGTGTTTCACAGTCTGAAGGTGTTGCCAGATCAGGCCTGATAAAACTGACCAGTCAGAACACAGCATATTCTTTGCATTTGCTATTAATATTTTGGAAGTCATACTATGAATCTAAAGGACATAGTACCTCATTGCTGTCTGTCCTGCCCTGCAATGAAACAACGGAGTATGCCTTTGTCAGCAGAAATTGCAAATTTTGACAAAATGTGAATAGATTATATTATTTCCTCCTGCATAGTATAAACATAATCACATGTGGCAGAATGTTCAATGAACTGTTTAATAACATTAATATCGCCGTGGTTATACATTGTCTATGACGTTGTGTTCTGTAAATACCCAAAGCAGAGTCACCAAACACAAGAACACAAGACAGACGGCATAAAATTATCAGTCATCAGTTATCAAACCAAAATACATTTTTACATTAATCCAGTCAACTATCCTCCTCCTCCTCCTCCTCCTCCTCCTCCTCCTATTTTTCTGCCTGGTCCCATTTTACTTCAAAGCAGAAAATGTAGTTGTTAGGTGGAACCAGGCAGCATGATTATAAGCACCAGGAAGCATTATAAGCAGGCAACAATTTAATTGTTACTGTTATTTCCTGTTGAAAATTTCCTACAGAAACCTTTCTTTTATCAAATCAACATTGTGTTCTCTTTGATCACATAAGACATTTTCATTATATGAGCATTTGATAGAAGCAGATTTAAAGATTTGATTAGTATTGATCACATTGTCCAATGAGAATAGCTTTGACTGAAAACTGAGGTGCCAGTGTTAAACGTGCTAATGCAGCATGCTACGACTGATATTGTTGGATGAAAATTAAATATTTAATACTATACAAGGTAGCAGCCACACAAACCAGCAGCTTATGTTAATTCTGAGTTACCCTACTGAGTATAAAAGGAGTTTATTTGCCGTCATGCAGATTATGGGCAGACAGCAGTTTATGTAGTACTTCCAATTTCAGGCTGGATTAATTATGCCATTAGGAAGGGGCAAATAAATAGTTTTAATAAGGGGGACTGGCCAAGGCCTGGCAGGGAATTAATATAGTCCTCTAGCAGACCATGACCACCATCCAACATGCAACAAAAATCAGGCATGTTTACCAAGTGTTGTATAAACCTGGCAGACAGGCAGGGATATTAATTGCATGCATGTCAGAGAACGTGTGACACTACATTTTCTGTAATTGTTTCGTTCAGGAGCATGAAAACAATGGGTGCTGAGGGAGCCAATTTTGCTTCACCAAGAAAAGTCAAACAGGAAAAGTCAAAACATCCCCGCAACATTTAAAAGCCTTACATGCAACCTTGAAATTTCATAAACTAACAAAATCTAAATGATACAAATATTCCCACTAATGTAAAGTTGTTTTATGTAATGCTATAGATTTTAAAGAAATGGAGACTGATGAGGTTTAATTTCAATCTTTAATTTTTTTTTAACCATGTAAATTTAAAATGTTTGTTTTATTGACTGGATAAGAATTTGGTACTTTGGTCTTCATATATTAAAAAAAAAACATGCACCTGTTTTCCTGCTGTGTTTAGAAAAATTACATAATGTTCAACAACATCAGAAAACATTAATAACTCAAAATGAGTGTGATTATTAATAGACCTCTCAACAAGTTTGGAAATATAAGTGTTCCAATCACATTTTGAATTTTGATGGTGGAGCGGCCATTTTTTTCCCACATGAATCACAGATTGTACCTTTAAAGATACTCCCTAATTTTGTTTTTTTTTTTAGGCCCAATACCGTCCCCAAATTCCAACCTTGACCTCCAAGNACTCCCTAATTTTGTTTTTTTTTTTAGGCCCAATACCGTCCCCAAATTCCAACCTTGACCTCCAAGCCAGCTCACTGTTTATATTCTGAATTATTCACTGACTTTCTGAGGATATTTGGGTTTGTAAGGACACTACTGAGCACTATGACAAAAAAAAGGGAGCGTATCTATTCAGAAAAAGCCTTTACTGTCTGAAAAACATGCCGTGAATTAGACATTTCACAATCCTGACCAAACTATTTCACAAATAGTGCAGTAAAAACAGCATCTTGTCATCTAGCAAATATTCTGCTAAAGCTCAAAACAAACATTATCAAAAAATAATAATTAAATTATTCACAAAACTTAAATCAGAAACTGATGTTCTGATCATGTAAATATTAAAATAATGATTTGAAAACAAGTACTGTTCAACAGGGAGCTCTATTACAAAACTAATTAACTGCTGAGCAATTTACATTTAATTGAAAAAAAAAAGTATTTTATCATTTGGACAGATGAAATTAATCCAATTTTACACATGAGCAGTAAGAGTTGATATTTTATATCTTTTACTTATTCTTGAGATTTATGACTGAAATTTATATAACATTTAGAAAATAATGGATTTCCTATACGTGATATGTGAACAGACTCTTTTCAGGCTACGTTGCAGAAAATGATACTGATTTACATTACACGTGAGGTACATTGTGATTTGAAAATGATTTTGTATGAGATCCCTCTGTTCTCACATTCTTAAAAACTAAGCTCTTTTAATTTGTGCATCACTTATGTTAAATAATTTTCCACCAAAGAGAGTTTTAGGCATTGAAATAGAAATTATTAGCATATTAGCTGAATAATTCAGTGATTACTTGCAGGCATTTTCATGCATAAGTAGGTGCCAAGTACTTTCCCTCGACATTTAACACTGTCCTCTTTACCACTGCATACTGTAAGTAGACAGAAAAACAGGCAGAGATGACAGACAGACAGACAGACAGACAGACAGACAGACAGACAGACAGACAGATAGATAGATAGATAGATAGATAGATAGATAGATAGACAGATAGACAAATAGATAGAAAGATAGATTCCATCTCCATAGACAATGAATCGTGAATTGTCTTGAACAAATGGTGGCTTTTAAAGCGTTCCTCGAACCTCTTATGGTTGCCAGCCTCAATTAAATCCGTATTTGAGTGTATCTAATGAGTTTTTGTCCAGCTTTTCTTTTCAGAACTGTGCAGCACTGTACTCCCAGCTTCAATAATTGCACTGTAATCAAGCTTTATTGTGCTCAGTCTGCTTTGTTTACTTTGAAAGGCGTACTTTGCCAAACATCAATGCTTAGAGCTGTTGCAGAAGATAAAACACCCCCTTTTGTGAGGTAAAGCCTCATCTTTTCCCTCACAAACATTTTATGGCAAAATGTAATCCAGCTTTTTTTTTTTCAATTTTTTTGTGAGGCATACGAAACAAGATGTTCTACAACAGAGAGGCAACAACCTCAGGACGTGTTTCAGTTTAACTTTAATACTGCATGTTCTTTGGCTTAATTCATAAGATTCATGGTATGAACAAAGGTACATCAAGCTAAGTAAATAAGTATATACTAGAAACTGTGTAATTCATGCCCACACTTCTACAACTTAGATCAAGACCAGACTCAGGTCACCAGATATAACATTTTGATAAGGGGAAATATAACCATGTTTCTCCATTCATAAATGCCAGTTACCAGCCTCTTTTAGTGTTTGTCTTAAAAGAGGCTTTACTACGGTATTTCCTTATTTATATGTCGGGGGACCGATTCATGGAACACCCTGTCAAACAAAATATTTCTTTGGTATGAAATCTGGGTGAAGTTTTAAACTGTATTTTTCTCAGGTGTTATTAATCAATCAATAAATCTGATATTTAAGCCCACTCTGTTGATCAATCAGTTCATTTAATGACAAGTTTTATTCTCTTCCTCAAGCCTCATCTGCTGCTCTCTCTCTCGTGTTACCTCGCAAAACTTGCAAGATAACACAAGTGACCTTGACCCAAGCACCAACTGAATGTCTTTGTTTTTAGTAAAATAAAATATATAATAAGTGTACAACTCAACAAATTACTCCAATGTTGCCTAGCAATGGCACACATTATAATATACTGTCACACTTCTGCTCAATGAAGGGTCAAGTTTTACATTATCTCACAAAAGTACTTCATTATCTTACAAAGGTTTTACGTTATCTTGCAATACTTTTGCGTTATCTCACAAAAATTTTGCGTTATCTAGCAAAATTATTGCGTTATCTTGCAAACGTATTGCATTATCTCGCAAAACTTTTGCGTTATTTCGCAAAAGGACTCGCTATTTTTTTGCCTTCCACAAATTATTTTTTTTCCTCCCATGTCCCCTGAGGGGATCCGTACCTAATCAGCTAAAGTGAAAATATTTTTATTTTTGTTATGAAATATTTTAAATGTTTATGTTGAAAAACACAGTATCCTATAGCAGCTTTCTGTTTATCCTTTGTGTAAGGCATAATATGTTTGCTCAAAAGACTGTAATCCTGAATAAGAACATTTATCTAACAACCTGAGGTCTGATTTACCCCAAACTGACTGATAGTGAAGAAGTCAAGAACTGGCAATAGGCAGGCAGATGAATCTGATTCACATCAAGGGCAATCAGCGATGCTTCTGCCCAACTTCCAAATGTCGTTCAGGGAAAACACAAGACAGTGATCTGAGCCAGAGTGAGAAGAAGAATGAGGGCAGAGTGTGAGGTGGAGAATTTGGAATTGGATGACGGATGTGACTTGATTACTGGTTAACTACCCTGCTGGTGCATCACTCCGATCTGGATGAGAAACCTGCTGGAGGCTGGGTTATCAATTTAGAGTAGGCAGGACCCTATTTGAATCCATTGTTTCATTCCAGGCATGCTGACAGTTACAAGGCCCGTGTCTTGGAGTGAGCACAGGAGTTGGTTTTCTGGCTTATTTGCCATTGTGATTTGCCACCTGACCAACTCCTTAATAAAATCCTCTATCAAGCTTTTCATCAAATTTACTACTGTTCTGTTGGTATAAGGAAGATCCTGCACCTGTCACAATGTTATGGAGTCTCTCTCTCTCTCTCTCTCTCTCTCTCTCTCTCTCTCTCTCTCNCACACACACACACACACACACACACACACACACACACACACACACAGAGGCAACAGTTATAGCTAATGTGATGAAGTGCAAAATGAAGTCAAATGCAGTGGGAGGTGTTTCTTCAAGAAGAGATTGTGATACGGTTGAAATGCACAAATGTACACTCAGAGACAATGAAGGGAATTCATTAAAAAATCATGTTAATGACACGGCACCACATTAAATAAGTGCAGTGATAATTAAGCTCATCGATAAATTTACCTTAATAACATGACATGTTAAGTCTGGTGCTGTGTTTTATGAAATTCCCATATGGCATATGAGTGTGAACTGCAGTTTGTTTTGATGTATTTATCAGTAAAAGCACAGAGCTGCAGTGATTAATACTGTATACCAAGATTTGATTAAATAATAATAATAATAATAATAATAATAATAATTAATGGATGTATTCCTGGATTGATGCACTGTTTGTCATTCACTTCAGACCAGTACTTGAGCTGTTGCATAGACAATCAGCTATTAATTGATACTGAAGGGTTTCCTGATTGGTGAAACATTGGCATAATTTGGTTGGTGTTAGCATGTTGGTGTTAGCACAACGGCATCACACTAAATAAGTGCTGTGATAATTTAAGCTCATCAATAAAGCTTATCAGCACATTGTTGTCCCATTGACACCTTGCTCCAGGGGTGTTCCAGGCAAACACCTCGGTTTAACTTCATGAAAACACAATTGTCCACACTGGGTGAAGATGAGGTTACAGCCTGGACCTTGTGTATTGAGCTGCATACAGATTGAGGGGCTGGATTGTCTGAACGATGCCCTTCAAGAGACATCGTTCAGAGAATTCAGTCCCTGAATTCACCACTGTGGGTTTAGCCTGCACCTCCTTCACAGATGAAATATTCAAGCCTCATAGAAACCAGTGCAAATGATGAATTGGAACAGTTATCTTCAGCTTATAAAGTTAAGTCACAAATTTACTAGAAGAAAATTGCTGTCAAATATTATGAATTATGACATTAAATGCAAGATGTGATGGACAACTGACAAACAGTGAACCATGTTGATGATAAGTACATTCATGTAAATTATGTTTTTTTTTTTTTTTTTNTTTTTTTTTTTTCTTTTTACATCCAATATGAGATATATGTTGTTACACTTGTCGTGATGTAAATGATTATTGTTTGAAGTACTGAGAGTAATGGATGAAAAGCTGAGAAGTGAATTACACTGCAGGCCTGTTTTTTTCTTCAGTGAAAACCACTGAAATCTGTTTTAACTGATTGACTTTAACGTGAACAAAGCTGCTGTTCTCTGCTAACAAACTTTTTACAGTCACCACGGGGGCTGAGGGAATGAGTGTCACTTTAAATCCTCTCATGTCACAGCACTTATAAAACCCTATTCCACCATAAGTGCTACAGCCTACACCCTGTAGGGCTACAGACCCAAATTTGACAAATAATGCAATTCAGGACTTCCCCGGAGCTGTGCCATTCTGCTGAGTCAGGGTGTTTCAAAAATGAGAGACAAGCCAATTCAGTAGTGTCGCTAGCTGGTTCATCTTGATGAACCACAGTACTGTTGTGCACATGGGAGTTAGCAAAATGACTGAACATCAGTTCAACTGCAACAAAGGGAGGAGGGCTTATGTGAGGAAGAGAAAACAGAGCAGCTCTCTGGCTGTGGGACTTTGTGGAATGCCCATAAGCTGGAATCTCAAGATCTGACTGGGAATGCTGCATACTCCCCGGAGGCCAGAAGGGATTTAAGGTTCTCTGGTGAAGGAAGGGAGAGTAGACCTCCCACGTCCAGGTCTTCATCCTCTAGTGATGTCTCAGAGTGACCTGGGAATTAGGGATGGTGAGGATCCTCATCATCAACAACCTGCTACCTTCAAATGCCACACCCAGAGGAAATTCCAGCAATGTCTTAAAAGCCTGTCTGAAACAGAGCTCATACCTCCCTAGAATCTCAGTCTCTCTTTTTATTGTTGAAAATACTTCTGTTAAAACAGGATGTTGAAAATTTAAGTCTTTCCCAAAAGCATTGTTTACTACTGCTGCAAATCACAAAGTTTTGCATTGTTATTGCTTCTCCCTTCCAAATCTTATCATTAAATTAGTAATTTCTAAATTCTGGAAAGCACAGTTGTCTTGAGTGGACATTTATTAGGGTGTGTTTTCTCTGATGTCATTGCTACTTTTCTGAAAATCATCCTCAGGCTAAGAACCAACCTACACAAGTCTCAGGACTGTGATTTACAACAGACTTACAATTGCAGTTGCAGTTTTTTGTCTGACCTTGCCTGTCGTTGTCTGACAATGGATAATTGTGTTTTCACTTGGGGGNGGGTCATTTATTGCATTGCTTTAATCATAATCCTCATAATCCATCAACTCTTTGGAAATAATTCAATGCTTATTAATTTAAAATTATATCTTAATATGCCTTTAATTAGGTAACATTATTCTGTTGTAGTCTGTCTGGAATTTAGACAGTGCTTCTTTGCATTCAGTATGCATGTCTAAATATGAGTCATGCTTTAAGATATGGAGGAAGTGAACAGAAGTCTGTTACAGCAATTAGACAAGACAAAAACCATGGTTCCTGCAGGCTCCGTGCAGTAAACACATAGATTGGAAATCTGAACAGATATTTGCCTGCTAGAAATACTCCATGTCTCACTGGGAGTGGTGATAGATTTGTAGGGTACAAAGAAAAGTATGTTTTTCATTTTTTATCCACCACAATAACAAGGATGAGACAGAGAGACCTCATCTAGCAGATGAGTTTTCAGGTAGGGCAAATATATGGATGCACTAAATCACCAGGCTGATGCCCCCTTTTTGATCTAATGCAATCCAACACAATAACCCTGCAATAAGTCCTACCTTCCTGCAGCCTACAATACTCACTTTTTGTCACCGGGGTGTCAGAGAGGAATTGACTGAACTCTTCTTTCAGGCTGTATTGATTATTGGTAGTGCTATATTGTTTTGCATTATATTGAGATGAGTTTATTTTATTCTGTCACTTAATTTATGGTAAATGGAGGTGGACTAAACATTACAAAAAATACAGCATAGTTCAGTACAGGATTCAGCTTTAAAGGACCATACTGGTTAGTTTGCATGTTTGAGCCCAATTTATACAACCCGCACACATGCTATATTACTGACAACCAATTTCCAAACATAAACCTGTATTTTATTTTCCTGTTATTTTTCCAAATGTTTTAATCTTTCAATATCAAATGGTTAGGTGGGACACCCACCGTAAAATTAAATGTTTTGCCTTCTACCACTTATGCAGGATTGTAGAAGGTACGGTCTTTTGAATTTCTCTGTAAAAACCATCTTCTCTTTGGACTATATTTTCTGGCACATACATTGTCTTCTGAGCAGCTCCATGTTGAATCATTTAAATAAAGTTACTTCGACAAAAATCCTAATATACATAGTGTTTGCTGTGATGGTCACTTCTCTCAAACATGTTTCAAGTCTCTACAGGTTGATTTTAATAGCGTACTGGAATTAACTGAAATCAATCGCAATCTAGAAGGTAGAAAAAAATTCAAAAATTTACTGCTCAAATAATATATTTGGGGAAATTGGTTGTCAGTAACATAATATGTATGCGAGTAGTGTAATACACTCACCTGTATTTTCCTGTAAAAAAAAATAAAATAAAAAATAGAGGTGAATCACACCTCTCTGAAATAAATTCAAAGGTATATAAATATATAAATCTGTATATGTTCACTTTGCAAATTATTGCTGGACATTTGTAGTAGATTACATGAAATTGTATGGTTGGTACAGATGTGTATCATGTCACTCTCAGGCTCATGGACAAGACAGATTACAAACTATAAGGAGACATGCTTAGCAAAATGTTGCTCTAAAGCAAGAGGTTAAAAAATCCACAGGAGATGCTTAACACATCTGAGTGTGTGTGTGTGTTTGTGTGCATGCATGCGTGCATGTATGCTTGTGCTTCCAAGATAGGCAGAATAAATAAGGAAATCAGAGACTGACATACCTTGTAGACCCTACAAGGTAGGACCCCACGAGTGAAGTTTAAACAATTCTATATTCAAGTGATACACTGTAAATAAAAGCTGAATAATTTCACTGTTAGACACTCACTGAGCTTTTTTGCACAGAGTCCAAATGTCCACAATGACAGTATTGAGCATAACATTTATACTAACCTACAGGTATATACAGGCTATAAATCCAGGCTGTAAAAAGAAAATTGCTGTTTTTGTCTATTCTATTCTATTCTATTCTATTTATTTGCAATTTGTGATATTTTAAAGGTGGGATATTATGCTTTTTGTTACCCCTCCCCCACCCCTTTTTTGTTTTTTTTTTTTTTNTTGTTTTTTTTTTTTTAGTGTAATATTGTAGGAAGTAAGTTTTGAACATTATCAAAGTGGCAAAATAGGCTCATTTGATGATATCCTGACCTGCTCTGTTTTTGATAGGTTTTTACCTCCGTAACATGTTTACATCAGGTGACACATGTATTTACATGCCTCCACATATGGTTAGCTCAGGCCTGATGCAGCTGTTCAATCAGAACACAGCAGCAGGCTTTTTAGTTTTCTTTTTTTTTTTTTTTTTTTTTTNGATGTTACTGAAAAAAAAATCTGTATTCACTCAGTGTGTGGGGCGCTGCTGCAGTATGGGACTTCAGACTTCAGACAGATGTAAAGGTTTCAAAACAGACCCCTATGAAAATAACATGTAAATCTGTATAATATGTTCACTTTTTGAACTTGTTATAAAACAACAAAATACAGACAAACTTTTCATTCATAGCTCAGTTTGTGTAACAATACTGCCTCATGCACACTGTGTTTACCATGTAGAGGTATTTTCAGAGAACAATGAGTGAAAACTAAAAGATACAGCAACCTCACGGCCCGATTAAATTGATGACCAAGAGAAGATCCTGCGATGACGGGCTGCAGCATTCTGATAGAGGCTGTCAGGTCAGAAGGACAAGCCTGATTTAAACTTAGAAACAACAGCCACGCCTTTACTTCTGCCTCAAGCAATTGTCTGAGGATCAAACCTATTTGTCCAGATGGACAGAGTCACAAAGGTCAAAGAATAAAGTAGCTTAGTGCAATGTTAGAACATGCAAACGCCACCAAAATTGGTCTGTTAATAATCATTGTGTTTGGTGGAATTCTATCAGAACATACAGGAGGACAGATGAAATGTGTGAAGTTACATGAAAGAGGCAAAGGCTCTCTGCTACGTCTGTTCTCATTCCATATCAAATTTGCAGTTACATTCATTAACATATAAAGTATAAAATTAAACTCCAAACTGCCTCTATATTCCTTTTTTGTGGTTTATGCTGCACTACTTTACGCTACATTAAAAAGTAAATTATCCATCATGGTTAAAATGCTGTGTGTCTCAAAAGGATTGAAATGAGCAAAGTTTAATAGAGGTCTTCACCCCTTGCTAATAAGAAAGAATGTGGACATTTAGCATTTGTAGCTGAAGACGAACAGGGAAACCTTGGAAAATACATGGGGTTAAGTCATAAAACACAGCGCCACATTTAACATTTTGATAAGGGCAAATAGCAACCATGCAACCACGTTCCCTCATTCACAAACATCAATTAATGTCCACGTTTAGTGTTTGCATTGAAAGAGGTGTTATTTCCTTATTTACAAGTTGGGGGGGAGATTCATACAACACACCTTCATACAAAAAATAAGACTTGTTCCATCTGGTGCTAAATTTCATACAATTGGAGCAATGTTTTAAACTGTATTTGCATCACATGTTAGTGATCAATAAATCTGAAATATGAGCCTTATTGCCAGTTTCTTTTTTAAATGGTGAGTTTTGATCTGATCTTACACACATTCTAGTGGTGCTGCTTGTCTTCCTAAAGCGTCAACCTCTGCACGCTGTGTCTGTCTCTCTCTCACAAACACTCCCCACCCCCAACATACACAACTCAGGATCTTGTCTCTAGTATTGGGATCTCATCTTTCTTATCTTTTTGTCAATCACTTACAATGTGGAGCTCTAAAATAGAGATTTTAGGATTCCTTTGCTGATTTAACATGTCAATTTTGCTTTGACACAGATGAAGCAGTACAAAGCGTGGTTCTTAATATGTAGTAGCTCATTAACATGCCAGTCTGAAACCCATTACAGCTGGTTTATGCTTAACGCGGATGCAAGGTGGACATAAATGCGGATGGCTCTGAAAATGACCATCTGCGTGTCCTGGCATTCATGTTTCTCCCGCATTCATGACGACCTCACGCTGCAACGGTGACACTGCAGGTTAACTGCCCCAAAACACAAAGACAAATCTAGCGAAAAAGAAGTAGTTTCTGGTTCAGTCACTCACAACAAAACATGAAGGCAAAGACAAGAGAGTTGCTGTTGATAGATGAAGAGGAGGAATTGCTGTTACTTGCATTGGCTCCAAGACGAAAAAGGCGCAGGAGGAGATGGTCGGTAAGACTGTTAAATACAACAAGGAGGCTCGCTTTCCTTTATACCTCTTTATATCCCTTCACTTAGCTAGTCATTGTTGAAGGTACGTTTACGTCACGCAAACGGCGTCCACTTTGTTTCAAAAATCATGTGGTGCACGACCATATGATCAATCCTCCAAAGTGGCCTCTGCGAAGGGCCATTATGGCCGCAATTATGTCATATTTTCCACTTGTCGATCGTGTGATTGCATACCACTTGGTTTTTGAAACTCTGAGGAGTTGCATTTTCAACATCAAAAGGTTTGGGGGAAGTATATAATGAGAAAAGAAGCACGAGAGGGACAGGATAGTATCTCCACTGGTTTTGTTTTTATATTTGTGGTTATTCAACTGTTGTTAAGAGTGGCTTTTTCCTACTGTTGAAGTGTGCAGTCATCATGTATGGTCATCATGAAAATGCATGAATACCAAAACAAGCAGACAATCTGTTTCAGAGGTGACCATGTCCAAATCTGCCTCCTGTCTGCATTAAGTATAAACCAGACCTTACAACAACACACTGGGACAATTATATGGGACAATATAATGGGACAATTATATGCTGAATAATATAAGGAAAGCTTTATGAATGAGCTTCAGTTATCATGGCGCTAATTAAGCCTGATGTTGTTAGTTATCATGTTTTTTTTATGAATTACCCCTCATAAATTTTTCCTTAGCAAGCCTTTGTTTATACTTATATATAGCCTTTATAAGACGGTGACATAATTTCCTTGTAACAGCTACTAAGAGGTGGATGCTAATAGCTGAATATGGAGGGAGAGCTTCTTAAAGTCAAACAGAGGAAAATTAGCCTTTTGTAAATTAATTCACTTTAAGCATACAGAACAGGAAAGATAAATATGTCAGCATTCGACTAATCACTGTAACAGTCTTGTTTAAAATAAAATCATTTGAAGACAAGCTTGTAATTCAAATATATTATCACACAACTGTACTACTACTTATATTGTGTAAATGACACACCCACACAAAAAATAATGCAAATTAAAAGGGCACAAACATTCTCCCTAAATAACTATACGCAAACTGGGACTCATGGAACCAATTCTGAGAGTAAACAAAAATTCAACATTAAGGTTTTTATTTATGTGAACCCTTTAAATTCTTATCTCCTTAGGTTTGGAAATGCTTGTATTTCTACAGAGGATATTTTGAAGTCATTTAGTAAAGAAAAAAACTGAAAGGCTCTTTTTCAGCAAGAAAGAATAATAAAATGCACTTTGAAACACAAATCAAAAGGTTGCTTTCAGACTGGCAGTTTTTACAGCACATGGCACATTTCTTCTGGCCTTTGTATTGGCATAGCTCAGTTCCTGTTTATTGTGCTATTTCAGTGAAACCGTCAATCAAGCGCCATTTGCTGCCATGCTCCACGGTACCTGGCCCCTGAAGCTTTGCCATCTGTTAACATCGTTAATATGCTTGGACTCTTTTGCAGCTTGACCCTGTTTCTGCATCGTCTCCACAAAAGCATCTCCCTGTGTTCCATCCTGCTGGCTCAGGATCTTTTTTAACTTGAATAAAGATGATTTTAAAGTTCTCCAAAATTGCTTGTCCGAGGAATAAACTACCAATTGATTATGTTTGTTAAAGAAAGCCACTTCACCATTAGATATGGGAAAGACTGAAATGAGATCATCCTTCGTTTCTTAAATCTCTTACAATGGGACAGCTTGTCAATGGATATTAATGGAATAAAAATAGTCAAATCTTTGCAGCCAATCCTGATGAAAATGCATGTTAAGTGGCTATTTGCATAACACGGTGAGGTGAGGTATGAATGTCATGTGATATTTTTAACTGGGCATGAAACTGGATTATACAGACTCATTTCTAATTGGAAAGATTATGGTCATATGTATTTGGTGGATTAGATTTGACCGTATAAATCCCCATATCGTATATTATTACTTGCTGACAGATAATATAATCCGAGGCATACGTCTAGCAGTGACCTTTAAGAGGAAATTAGACACCACAGGTTCAGATTTGGGCTCTTATGACAGGAAGTGAAGCTATGGAATTCATTAAATTGGATTAGAAAAGATTGTTCCCAATTTAGCCACTCCAAAATTATTGAATACATCCTTACGACTCCATGATGACATAGTAATCAAAGGGCGATGAAACAATAAAAAGAAAGAGCAATATATTGCAGATAACTTTTGGCAGAAATACTGCAAGAGGCTGACCATAAAACAAGTAGAATGGAGGAGAAAAGAGACAACCAACGCAATCTTTGCAGGTTTTGGATGAAAATCAGCAAAGAGACAGCAGAAGTAGCATCCACACACAATCTGTACAGCTCCTGATAAATTTATTTTAGCTTCATTTTATGGAGTGACGTCTGACAAAGATTTCGGTGAGATCGAAATGTTACCATAATACATTTCTTGGGAGTTATCCAGACAGTTTATGGATCCTATTTCAGTTTTTTTTTCCTCCCTGCTTCCTGACCCAAAAAGTGCAAAGAGCTTAGATTCAAATCCAGTTGGCACTTTTTTATCACCCCCCACACTCTGTCTCCTGTACCTGTTATCTCTCTCTCTCTTGACCGTAAACCATAAAATAGACCAGAAATGCCATAAAAATTATCTTTAAAAGGGCACCTATCAAGAAATGCTAGAACAGCCTGTGGCCATGAAACATGAGTGAGATATTTTTTTGAAAGTCTGCTTTTCTGATAAGTTTCACACTGTGAATTTCCTGTGAATGTCCACATCATTTGAATGGCCTTCCAGGGGAGAAATTCTATATCTTCTTTATCTACTGTATATGCCAGATATTTATATTTATATATAATTGCAGCTATGCAATGAAATGCAAAAGAAAGTCAAAAGTCAAAAAAGCCAAAAGAAAGTCAAACTTATAAGTATCAAATGTAGCATTACTAGAACAACTGCAGTTTGATAAATCTATGATTATGTTTTTCTGGTATGAAATAACTAGTTTTTACAGACAGCTTCATCATGGAATCCTGCTGAAGACCCCCAGACACCTAACTGTCCACCTTCACAGACACAATACACATTCTACCCCCACTCTTCCAGGGTTTCATATGCACACACCCAAGAACTCCTCAAGATCTCCTGCTGTGATTCTTCCCCATTCAGTCGTAAAGCCTGCAGAACAGGTACTGTAAGACAATGAAACGAAACTTTAAATTCCTCTAACCTCCTGGACACCACGGTAATGAAAGTTATCACCTTAGAGGGACTTGGTAACACTTTGATCTTTAAAGCTCCCCTGCCATAAAGACAAGAACACAAATGGCCACTCAATTTGATCATCTCACAGACTCCACCAAAGTAGCTCCAGATTGTCTGCGAGCCAAGGACTTCACAGAATTAAAGAACTGATCTCACTACACCATCAAACNGCTCCAGATTGTCTGCGAGCCAAGGACTTCACAGAATTAAAGAACTGATCTCACTACACCATCAAACACACTCTAAATTTTAGAATCTATTCAGGGAACAAGAAGATATCTGAAAATATTTAGAGTCATGAAATAAATTTGCCATGTCTCTCTCTCTCTCTCTCTCTCTCTCTCTCTCGAGTGCCTTAAACTATGTTTAGATATTGAAATTCATTTTCATTTACTACATGCTTTTGTTGTATTTGTGGTTATTTAGTTAAAGGATTTAGTTTTATATGTGTTATATTTCTCTAATATACTTCTGAAATCACAACATCACACCGTCATTTTATGGTCCTTTAAGCTCACACAAAATCTGTTTAACAATCTACAACAATCTAAGTTTTTGTTTTATCTTTGTAATGTTTAGAATACTTGCATTGATGTAGAAATAGATTTAGTTAAGTAAAGATCATCAGGTTTCATAATAGAGTGTTAGATGTTTAGATTTTGTGATAAATTCCTATTAGACAACAAAAGGGATGATTTATTTGTGTAACATGGTTTTGCTTGTGCCAGAATGTCATACTGTGAATTTACTATATGAAAATTCTATGTATCATGCTTTGACAATGGAAAATGAGTGGAATTTAGTATAAGTTATGTTTCTGTAATATCACAGAGATTAAGCTGCTTCGAGCTGTTTGCCTGCCTTCATGACATCATCGGGAAAAGCTCCTATGAGAACAAAGCATGGGCGTGTTCTTCACAACGTGCGGAAGGGCTTTTCTATTTAAAACTCCACGCAGCCATTGTCCGATCTTTTACTCTCTTGCCTCTTTTCACTCCGGACCTCTTTCGCTCCAGGACCTCTCCAGCCTCTCTTGGTCTTCCTCTCTACAGGCTGCGTGGCGGCTTCTCTTCTTTCCTCCTCTCCTTTCTTCACCATGCTGCTAAAACTCCGGCTAGCGATTCTTTATTTTAAAGTAATCTCAAGTAATTTTATTAGCTGCTCTAAGAAGTTTGTGCCTGAATAGTGATTTCATCCAAAGCTATTCAGTTTTAATTTAGCTCACTTTAGTGCTGCGCCATCAAGTGTCTCAGCTCTACTGATCACGTTGGGTAAACTCCAGCACTGCAACTTGATTCGACCCTAAGTCCAGCTCCCAGCTCCAGCTGCTCGTCAAGAGGTGCGCTGACTCGGCTCCAAAGGAAGACTCATTTGTCCGGACCCGTGGCCTGCCCGCTGTGGATCCAGACACCGTATCCAAAGGACTGCCTGCGCATACCACGTGGTGACTTCAGCCAAGACGTGACCCATGCTGGATGCATCCGAAGACTCGTGATCTGACCTTTCCACACCACTGGAGTGATCAGGCCCAACGTAAGATCTTGTCTTTGCCAATGTTAAAGTGATGCAGCCTAACTACGTTATTTTCCCATTTCTATATCTTTCTTGCTAACTATTTTCTATTTTTATAATTGCTGTACTAATAACTCCATAAAGTAAAGCTAGACTCAGTCAAAGTTAGAATAGGTTAGGATTTTATTTTGAAAATCCACCAGTTTTCCGTTGTCAAGCCTGGTTTTCATATCTCACATAATATCTATTTGTATATTATTCCATTTCTCATCTGTAAATAAATGTTAACCTGTGCAGTAGTACTTTGTTTGCCTGTTTCAGTTTGGAGAAGAACTCACTGAATGAGTAAAGAATTAACCTTTTTCAGATTTGAGCCCGAATATTAATTTAAGATCTAAGACTGAATATTAATTAAATAATCAAAATATTAAGTTTGAACGACTTAATTTTCCACATAACATGGATGGTGTTCAATTTAAATAAGATTAATATTTCATTACTGAAATTACGATCTTAACATTGCAACTTTGCATACCATTGCTTTACCTTAATTAATTATCTGTAGCATACTACTGATACACTACACAAATATGAACTTATCATAGAAATTTCCATTTACATCTACCTTCAGCTAGGAAACAATATAAAAGAATTAGTATATAGCAGTCTTGGATTTTTTAAATTTATTTATTTATTTTAGTTGTTAGTAGTTGAACCTCTGAGCAATTTGACATCTATTTTGTTAGTTTTTCATCTTTAGCAGCTCGGCATATGCTGGATCAAAGAAAAGATGATTTAATGGAGAAGATGAAAGCATTCATGTGCTTTTTACATGCTCACAGCAGACAAATGTGAGGTTTTGAATAAAGGCGAGAGGCAGGTTTGGATAGCCTACATTCCGTATCATGGGACTATATTAATGCTCTTCAGATTCATTATATGACCCTTATAGCTCTGCTTTTAGACAGTCTGTTGCAGTATTCAATCTGAAAAGGACAAAGAGGATTTAGTCTGTGCATACATGTGGATGGAATTTCCTGACCCTTCTGTCATCCACTGTGTGTGTGTGTGTGTGTGTGTGTGTGTGTGTGTGTGTGTGTGTGTGTGTGTGTGTGTGTCTGTCATCAAGTGTTGAGAAAAACAAATGAAAGAGACAAATATTCAATCAACAGAATTCTAAGAATTAACAGCTCAGATGTAGAAAATGCTTTCTTGGAAATGCTGGAAAGTCTCCTCGTGTCATGAGAAACTTAATTAACAGATGCAGCAATATTAAATTCTTACTGAGGTGCATAATAAGAACAAAGTAACTTTGTTTGAAATTTGATTAGAATATAAAGTTGATTATAGCTGTGAGCAGTAATACGTTGAGAGGCTTCCAGTCTAACAATTTGGGATGAAAAGGTGATTTAAAGTTTCAGCCGAAGTCATTGTTACAGAGTTAATTCTAATAGAATAAAACTTTTCCGTGTCTAAAGGGGGAATACAGCAGTTTTGGCTGTATTATATAAATATTGGCAAGAAATGTGATTCTCATCAGTTAGAACTGGATGATTTTTGTCAAAACTTCAAAGTTTAGATATTTGCTTTAGTGCCACTGTCAGTTTGCGTAAACTGACCAGGCCACAAAATATAAACGCTAAAATATCTTCAGCAAATGGCCGACATACATCATTCCAAATATTTTAACTGTTAACGCCAAATTTGAACAAGTCAAGCCAATTTAAATACTATTTACAATTAGAATGCCATTCTCTTGTTTAATGTTTATCCATCCTCTTAATTTGACATTAATTAGCTAAGCATGTGGCAGCAGCTAATTTGTTACATTTGGACCGTGGACACAAGTTGAGAGTAGAGAATCACAAACACATGAGAAGAGATAATAGATATGGTATTGCATTTAACAAACATCAGAAAATGGAGAATGAACAGGTTCATGACAATCATTCTCATGACTAGAGGTGTTTTTTAATAAATAAATAAATAAATGAAAACGCTGAGAACTTTTAACTTCACACAGTGTTCAATTTCCATCCATCCATCCATTTCCTAAACCCGTTTGTCCTGTTGAGGGTCACAGGGGGCTGGAGCCTATCCCAGCGGTCATAGGGCAAGAGGCGGGGTACACCCTGGACAGATTGCCAGTCTATCGCAGGGCTGACACAGACAAACACATTCACACCTACAGGCAATTTAGAGTTCCCAATTCACCTGACATGCATGTCTTTGGAGGTGGGAGGAAGCCGGAGCACCTGGAGGAAACCCACGCGGACACAGGGAGAACATGCAAACTCCACACAGAAAGGCCCTGCCCCAGCTGGGAATCGAACCCAGAACCTTCTTGCTGTGAGGCAACAGCGCTAACCACTGCGCAATTTGTTAACCAGAATTAAAAGGAACAGATTTCTGTCTTTTTTGTTTGATTTTTGTCTGATATTTGTTAGGGCTCTACTCTGAAACATTTGCAATGATTTGAGTCACTTCTCCTCTCCCTTGCTGTAGCACTGCTGTGCACACTGAGTGAAACAGGAAGTTTTACTTTCTCTCTATTTCACAGATGTCAGCCAAACGCTGACTCACTAGCCTCGTACTTGCTGGGTTCTAACAATAGTAGGGGTGTAGGCAGGTACATTCAAACATGTTACATGTTATGTCAAAAAGCTGCAAAAGTAAAGAACCAATCAGATTCAAAGCTCTCGGAGCAGTTCAGGACCCATGCATTTCTATAGGTGTCAGCATCCAGTTTTGACACTTTGATGACATTCAACAGAAAGAGAGAGAGAGAGAGAGAGCAAAATGTATTTTTATCCAGATGTTACTGGATCTCACAAGGATAAATTAATGTGTACAAAGACTTTATGCTCATATCTGGTATAGCAAACCCATGCAGCTTGTTATTTTTAATCAGCCCCTCTTTCTAACTCCATTATTGACGTCTTTACTGACTCCACTAATGTGCGTCAAATGTGGGAACCAACAATATTGCCCCTCCAGTATTGTTTAACATTTACTGCGGTCAAACTGGAGGCGCTAATCTTTGTCCAGCACGTTTGCTCTTTAAGATTCATTTTACAGTACAGTGACAGAATACACTGCAGGTGACATTCAGACATGTAACTGTTTCATTACAATTTATTAACTATGCCTCAGCTGTTTAAAATAAAATTGCAAAATGATGATTATAGCTATACATCTTATAAAATATATGGTATTTACCTACGTAGTGAGCATGGGTGTTATTTCACCGAGCTGTTTTGGAACGCATGCAGTAAAATTCCATCAATCTAACATTTAGATGCAGTTTAATAAAGCTCTGGCACAATGCGCAGAGCTTTGGGATCACATTCACATGTCTGTCAAAATGTATTAGCACTTTATAGGATCAGAATCTGCATCCTGGTCCACATGTCAATGAGATTCCACTGCTGTGTGTTTGATGTCACTTTGGAGGAAACACATGCATAGTACATGAGCAATGACAGTGAACTGAGCCCCAGAATAAATTTAAATTTGCACACTGTCTGACATGCAGCAGTTGCATCGGATGCATGACCTGTGCCGTGTATCACGTCTCATCTTGACCACCTCCGAATACAAACTAAGAGGAGCAGAGGGCACACGTCTTCAGAGGAATGGTACCAAGATGGCGGCGCGCAGGTTCGCAGCGGCTCTAGGCTTTACCCTTTTGGGCATTTTTGTATGTTTTTCGTATGTCCTGTGCACACATACTTCACATAGTCTTACACATCGGTGTTACAGTCGACAAGACCTGCTGGACATTGGTTTTCAACTCAGTTTACCGGT